>LKNJ01002389.1:0-63106 GCA_002120245.1 Maccullochella peelii | reverse complement strand
AAAACGTGAAGCGCTGTGAATACTTTCCGGATGCACTGTAGGTCGTCTGTGAGCAGGTTATTATGACTCCTATTCACGTTTATCGTTAGGTGGTGGCCCATAAAAAGCGCCAAAGTAAGGAGGAAGTTGGGGTGGATGAATGGGTCAAGCAACACCTGACTTTCACCCAGGTAACAGCTGTTCATGTCCCGTGTGAAATCAAAAGTCAATGTTGACTAATGTTAACTTACATAGGCTAACTTAGTTGTATGTATGTTAAGTTGCGTGTGGAGGCAAAATTTGTCATTATGTGTGTTTTATGGTATCTTGCTAATCCTGTTTAATAGTTTCATCAGACACTAGGCACACTGGTGTAGATTTGGCTGGAACAACAGTCTGCCCTGTGTCCTTCACGCAGCGATAGAAAAACAGTCTGTCCTGTATTGATGTTTGTTAGCGTAAGGCATAGATGTTTGGACCAAGGTCCGACAGTATTATGTCTCCCTTCCCTGCTTGTTATGTTGCTACTATAAATATGTGACTCTTTCTCTACTTCGGGGTCAGACTCTTTGTATGCTAATGGTGTGCTAGGCTCTGTCCTTTCAGCTGAAATAGATTGACTCTGTGATCGTCCTTATATCTGCTCACTCCTTTTGTGATCATCTTAATCTTCACTTTTATTCTTTATTTGTACTTTTTATTATTCTGCTTAATTAAATCTTCAAACGACAACTGTTTGTTGAATCATCATTTTATTTGTTCACTTCTCCACAAGGGAAATACAGAATTTCCACCACATTACGTAACTAACATAGTTATGTTAACCCAAACCATGATCTTCTCCTAAACCTAACCAAGTAGTTTTGGTGCCAAAAACAACTTAAACTGTGACTGTTGCACAACGTTAACCACGTGTTGTTGTTACCATGACGACAAAGGTCCAGTACGCCTATATATCTATATGTGTGTGTGTGTGTGTGTGTGTGTTGCAGGACTTGTTGGAAAAAAAAACAATGCACACATTGTGCAGTCTTTGCTGGGTCCTATTGCCTGCCTTCTTCTAGTGTCTTTTTACTGTGGACTTCAGATAGGGTGCGTATATAGAGGCAGAGGGAAAAAATCTCTCATAGCAGGCGCACAGTGACCCCACCACAAAGCTCCAAAGTCATTTCTGACAGCTGGGGCAGACTGTTTAGTCTGTGGCAATTTGGTTGATGGAAACCAAATTTTAACAATATATCGCCACATGAGGTGGAGTAGGTGACCATATGGCAGTCTGGTGTGTGTGTGCAGTGCTTCACCAATAAACATTTCTTTACACACTGATGGTACCTAAAGCGTGGATGGCTCCAGTTACATCAATCCCCATAGAAAATCAATTTCAACATGGAGCTTACTAAAAATAAAGGCTTTCCCCATCTATGATTTAAAGAAGTGCTTGCAAGTCAGCTGGAGGAGGATGAAACCCCGTGACAATTTCTTCCATGACAAATTCCATCATCTAGTGGTTTGTTGATGGAGGAAAGTGTTCCAAGATCTCCCATACAGCAAGAGCTAAAGTGGGTAAAGAGGTTGTAACCAAGATGGCAAAAAAAAATAGCTTCAGATCTTCACACTCATGATAACATTTATTGTGTATTATTACTTGTATGTGAGCTGATTTAAGGATTCATTATGTTCAGGGACACTTCTGCACCGGATAACAAGCACTAAAATACGTAGCAGCTTGACAGATGCCATCCATGCCTCTGCCATCACAAATTACATGTGTTATAGAATAAAATGATAGCTCAGAATCTCTTTGTGCACACTGGTGTTTAACTTGACCCTTAGGGTATTGAGCAGACATTACAGGAAACTGCTCCCCATCAGCTTTTATAGTTTGTGTTCCTTATTTTTACAGGTGTTTCCTCTTTTTTGGTAGTTGATTCTCTCCCCAGCTATACCAAGGAAGGCAAACACACCCTGTACACCAGATCATAATCTGTTACATAATAGGTTTGACAGACTTTGTTCATCAGCTGTCAAAATGACTAACAGCGAAATGTAAACAATCAAAATAGTATTAAAGCACAAACCTACTCAGCCATGCCTATAGGAGTCTGTCGTGTCATATATCTTGTATCTCTGTAACAGCTTAAATCTGAATAAATAAAAGTTGCCATTACAGTATCAGAAGGGTTATTTTTGTTACAGTCTGCACAAACCATTTTCATATGTCAGCAGGGCTCTGGACAGGATAATGACCATGTGGAAACCCAGGGATGTCTGACTCATGCATCAGTGAGGGGTCTCTGCAGCCCCACACATGAAGAATGAGAAACAGCTTGAAACCACGGAGCGCTCAGATTATAAGAACACATGGACAAATGAATGAGGAGAAGTTTCTCACCTGCAGTTTGTTTATTCAGTGCCTGGGTCATGCCATTCATTCACTCTGTATCTGAGTTTCTGTTTAGAGCTCTTGTTTTATTTTTGCTTTCCGTCTTGAGGCAGCATTGGCAATCTAGCGTTTTGATTATGAAACAAGTTATGTGAGTTGTGCTGAATGAGTTTATTTATTGATTCATGATTCAATTAATAACATATGTCTGTCCAGGGACTGCAGAGGGAAATTTACCTTTTGGCTAAATCTGCCTCATTTACTTCACATCAGATATAATTCATCTCTACTGTCCCTGATAAATAAATAAAGTAGTGAAGTAAATGTAAGTGACAGCTACCTGAATTTCGAATGTATTGTAAGGCTGGCAAATATTTAAGTAAACTGAAATTAACATGAAATAAAACACATTTGTATTTTGTGATCGGTTATTAAAGTAACAAAAAATAAAACGTATTAAATTTATATTATAATTGAAAACTTCTATTGCATTCGATAATCCTACCTCGCAATTATCTAATCTAATCTAAATGAATCTAATCAAACTAACAAAAAAATCACTACACACTGTTGTAATAACAAATATATAAACAGTGAGGCGGGGTTTTTGCATCACCTTACAGAAGGTAAAGAATGGAGAGCAACTTTTTTCAGAAACCCCATCGGAGAAGAGCAAAAGCGCACAGGAGCTTTCCTGATTCCAAAGGCTTGAGAGGGAGGAAACTCACTGGCAACAACAAGTGGAAAAGATGTGCAACTTCAGCTAATGTTAAGCTGTGATTTTTACTAATCAATTAACACTGTCAAATCCCATAGCTAAAGGCAAAAGCTAATACCAACACATGGAGTATTTAAGACTCGGCAAAAATGTCAGCCTAATCTATGACTATTACTATTACTTGTAGCAACTTGAAAAGCAATATATCTTATTTTGTAAGTCCTGTAAGAAAAACATTTTTAATTCAGAATAAATACCAAAGTAAACAAACACTCCATTGGAAAATCCCTTAGTGCCCAATATGTCAAATCAATCTGGTCAGTGGAATCTCAGTCAATGTCCCCTCTGTTGAGCAAGCTCTCACACGTTCCTCTGTTATCTTTTTTTTTCCATTTTCAGATTGAAAGAGAACAGGTACACACTTGCCAAATGACTCTCCCATTATGGTGTCATTCTGTGTGTGTGTGTGTGTGTGTGTGTCTGGAATAGAGCTGTTCAAGTTTCCTTGTGGTGGAGATGATAATGATGATCTCAGTGTGTTAAAGCAGGATCCAGCAGCTGACAGATGAAAACCTTACAAGACAAACACAACTGCAAGATACACCCTGATGAAGTTTCTCTCTCATGTGCCAACCTGCTCGAGGAAAGAACGGACTGCAATCTCAGTGTCCTTTGTAAAGAAAAACTCTCTTCAGAAGGAGAGACTAACCTTGGTGGACTTTGGTTTGATTACTCATACAGGAGGCCTTAGTTTGTTAGTCTTATGCGCCAATAAAAAATACACACAGGCAAACTGACCTTTAATTTTTCTTGCTTCCTATACACAGCCTGAATTAAAGGATAGATAAGTTCTCGGAGACAAAATATAAAGCTGATTACAGGCTCCATCTTAGCCAAATGCCTTTGATTTATCCTCTCTTTGTTTTGGGTGCTTATTTCAATTACCTTGCAGGCTAACTTCATACATACAACTACAGAGCCCGTTTTATTATGGAATCACATGGGATCATCCCAGATCATCACAAGGATATAATGACATCTGTCACTGTATACATAAATAGACAATTTAGAAAATGTCATGAATTTGTTGTACAATGAGGTGCACAGCAGAATTAACGTTTGCACCTTGATGAAGTCAAGATTCAAGATTCAATACTTTATTACCATTCAAGTCAAATAGCAATCACAAATGTTGTCAGTATTAGAAGACTGCCTATGTTTGTGATATGCAACATATTCACCACAAGGTGAGTAAACTACCACCAACCATTTTCCATAATGCTAATATGCATTTTTTTTATCAATTATTTGTTTAATTATTGCCTGAATAGTTATAGAAAATGAACATGCAAAGACTTTCAAAACAGTTCTTTCTGTTCAAACGTGAATGATCCACTCGCAATGTAACTTAAAGTCTAAGCAAACTGACTGACAGTATTGAAATGAATAGAAATCTAAAAACCTGTAGTACGATTTGGAAAATGTCCAGCAATAAACTAAAGTCTCTGTGATTTGTAATAAGGTAAAACATGCAAAAAACATTAGCATGCCTCTTAAATCTGCTCTCTAAGTATTTCATCACAAAAAAAAACTTTCAGAAGCTTTAATAATTGTCTTTCTTTCTTATATTTCCAGCATGTCTTGCCAGAGAACCTTCTCATTATGCTTTATTTATTATTTATTATTTATTATCTCAAACAGATCAACTTGAAAAGAAAATATGGATCCATTAAAAAGAACAAAAGAAACTGCATGAGATTGCATGAGATCCTCACCTTCACCACTAATGTAGTGAAAACAAGCAGATGAAGCCAAAGCCCAACTATTTACTTATACAAGTGCAAATTGTTACCAGCTTCTCAGATTTCCTGTCCTGTTGACTGAAGATGGTAAAAAAACAACCTATTGTGCAATCCAGCATAAAGCCATTCACATTAACAACTGTATGCAACAGTATGGCCTTCTGCACTGTTTATATACAGACCCCACACAGTAATGGAGCCAGTTGCATTGTTGACAGTCTATAAAGTCTGGAAGTTACTTATATAAAGCAATATCTGTGTTGCTTTTGGCTCACTGACTGACTGACTCAGATGTAAAGCATATTTGACTGATGAGTCTAAAATGTATTTCAGTTGCAGATATCCACAGAAAAGCAACAAAAAAAAAAGGAAAAGAAAAAGGTCCAAAGTTTAGTTCAGCTTTTAACGACCTTAACCTCTGCTTTACTTTCGGAGTCAGTTCAATCATCTGGGAGAGATCAAAAACTCCTTAAGGTTTATGATTTCATTCTATTTCGCCATCTTCATCACTGGAGAGGATTCAGTGCGTGCACCTCACTGACCCCTGCACGTGTGTACACAAATGCAAAGTCGAACGCACGTGTGAACACAGTGATTATTTTTCCATCTATAACACTCAATCTGTCTTCCATTCTGGGCATGGAGAACGTCACTGTAGCACTGACAGATCTCTGGGGAGGGCATTCGAATGCACATGTGCACGCATACACACATTCAAATGCACATACACACATAGTACTGATGATTGGAATGATTAATGAGTGGTATGTGATGCATTCTTATTTCTGATATCAGATTCTTGTAATCAGACAGGTTCTTTATTTTTCTTTAGAAGTAAGTTGGACAGTAGTTCTTCTAGCAGACTCAGGTCGTTAGCTTTGCACTGGGAATTCCTTATCTCTTACTGAAGTGAGCGTGTTCATCAAAAATGATAGAGTAGTGTTCATATGAGTTAACACAGACTATAAGACAGCCATTTCTGTTTAAACCTCACGCTGGCGCAACCAAACAAACATGGGACAGACCCACAACACACTGGAGGGATTACATATCCCATCTGGCCAAGGACGTGGCTAGAAAGAAGGATGTACCGGCTTCTTTGTTTAGCCTGCTGCCAGCGTGATGGATAGATAGATAGATGGGTGGATGGACCTCATGTTGCAAACGAACAGTATGTAATCACTGAATACTGCTTTACACATATTCCATGTTTGCTCTAGTTAGAAGGCAGAAATGCACATTCATATATATTAATGCTTCTTGGTAAACAGGTAGTGGTGGATTTGCACCTTTGTTAAAGAGAAGTCTGTTTACCCCTCATTCATATGCAAAAATTAATTTTTCTGGGTGCAGTAGGAGTCAAACGTTCACTTTTAGAAAACAACAAGCTTACTGTAAGGTAACAAAAACTTGAAAGTTGATCAGACAAGTGGCCCTCGCAAGCCCATTCAAAGAAAGCAATCTGTGCAGGTTGTTATTTTGAACCATAATCTTCACAGACTACATTGAACTCTGTGGCCATCACTTGCTGGCTAACAAAGCGCATACACAGGAAGAGGAAAGGGCATGTCTGCCGTGAGTCATTCCACATGGGAATAACTTTTGCTCTTACTGGTAACATTCCACTTTGTTGAAACACTTTTATCACTTAACTGTATGCTTTTAGAAAATACTAAAGGTCAAATTTTGAACTCTGCAGCGCTCCAGCTGTCAGACCAGTTACCATACCATAACCATACATTTTGCATTATGCATTGCACACAACAGTAAGCTGTGTGGATTGTTATACCTCTACTGATTGCTGTGCATTCAGCTGTTTTTTTCCCCACTGTTTGAAGAGGAAGGTCCTTGTAAAGTTGTTCTCACATGTCTAATATGCCAGTGTTCTATCCATGGACTTTTAATGTGCTGCTCTGAATGTGTTTCTCATGTCTTGTAAGACTTTGGACTGTTCAGAGTTCAATCCAGAGTATGTGAGAGGGCATGCACTCTTCAATCAAACAATCACACCTCAATAAAATCCATGATATCCATTTCCTTTACAGTCTAAAGAAAGACTGATTGTGTTTTATTTACTATAACATACAGAGAGAGAGAGATTTATGACAACCATTTAGGACATAAACCAAACACAATGTGAATCTGTACCTCACATTAACTGAACACAGGCTAAAAATCATGTATGTTGTCTATGAGTGTGTGTTTAGGTCTGTTTACAAAATCCAAAGTTATAGTCAGAAGTGTTTTGCATGAAACAGGCCAGTGTTTAGGCATGAGGACCTTGTGCTGAACACAGAATAGTTCAGTCACACCTAGTTCAAAGATCTCTTTGACTTCCTACTGCTTAATGTTTACACTGGAGAGTTTCTTGTAAATACCCATAAACAGTGAAACGGTTAAGATCACAGCGTGATGTAAGCGGTGGAGAAATCAGCTCATGACGCTACCACCACACACACACCAAAACCACCACCACTACCACCACCCCACACTAGGCAGCAGAAGCATATCTTCAATGGCAGTGTTTTCAAAAGGAAAATAAACAAATGATTTATTCAAATATGTCAATTTATGTAAGTAGTGACTAAATGAAATGTACCAGTTGGAGAGTAAACATGACAAAAATAAATGTAACCAAGACCACAATCTTCCCCTTTTTTTCCCCGTTATCAGTAAAATACAACAAAGTTTTTTTATAGAGAGACAATGCATTCTTTCAACAGAGCAGAAGGTCAAAGTTTTCACTTATCCTGTGAAACATCTCAGCATAAAGGATGGGCTCAAAATTTGGTGCAAACATTCATTGCTCCCAGATTATGAATCCTAATGATTTTGGTGATCATCTGACTTTTCTTCTAGCACCACCCCCTCTGTCCACCACCACATTTGTGGTTTTGAGTGAAATGTCTCAACAACTATTAGATGGATTGCCATGAAATTTACTACACACATTCAAGCCCCCCTCAGGATAAATTATAATCACTTTGTTGATCCCCTGACTTCTAGCACCATCATCAGCTGTAGGCTACTTTGTGTTCACTGTCTTAGTGTATCATGTTAGCATGCTAATTAGCAAATATTAGCATGCTAACATGATACACTAAGATAGTGAACATGGTATAAACATTATACCTGCTAAACATCAGCCTGTTAGCATTGTCATTGCTAGCATGTTTGTATGCTGACGTTAGTATTTAGCACAGCCTCACAGTGCTGCTAGCGTGGCTGTCTTGACAGTTATTAATAATATGTTGACATATAATTTATGTCGACATTTGCATCCTCTGAATCCAAACAAAATGCCTTTTATGCATGACACCCACCCACCCCCCATCCCCCTGCAAAGACTCTCTCCAAAAACTGGACAGATGAATTGCTGAGTGGTTTAACACAGAGCCAGTCTGAGAAACATAAGCTACACTGCCTATGCTCTGTACTCGCCCACCTTAAAATCCCACTCAGGATCAGTTTAAGCTGTAATTACGTCCCCAGGCCCCAGACTGAGACCTGTTCCTCTCATCCCCAGTGTCGTCCGTACTGCATCACAGCCTGGACACCAATCAAACGCCTTTTAAGCTTCCAGCCCCAAGCTAGAGCCAAATATCTGTCTCCCACTCAAAAGGAGTCTCAACTCCTTCCTCTAAGTATTATAACGCCCCTGTAGACAGACCCAAAATGTCACATCTGACGAATGTGCAAAAAGTTATCAATGTATTCTTTCTCAAATTATTTTCCAGACAGTCCATACAACCTCCCAAAATACACATACACACAAACTGTTTTTTTATTCTTCTTTTACATCTTTTTTTTCTGTGTTTAGGACATACAGTTAGTCTGGGCTTACACAACTTTGGTGTCAAACCTGGAGTCTACAGTATGTTATTTCTAATTACTTTAAAGCTCTTATAGTATCCTGGCCTTATCGGCACAAGTGTTGGGTTTAAAAACAGCAAGACAAGTCAAGGAAGTTCATCATGATTGTAAAAAAATTGCGTTGAAATTGCTGGCCTGCTCTGTGCTGCATTTTTTGTCCATCTCATACTTCAAGTAAAGCAAATTAGAAAAACAATTTGCCATATCAAGGCATCGATTGATGTCTGCCTCTCGAGAGGCAGACAGTCGTCTATTTTTACACTGAGAAAAGAGAAGGAAAACTCTGCCTCGTCTTCATCTTTGGTCCCACAGTGAGTTTCACTTATGATAAGACCTTTCTTTTAATGGAAAAGAACAGTTAGAAGAGCTTGTAAAAATTATTACACACCTCCCTGCCTTCCTCTGTGTGTGTGCGCAAGCACTGGTGCGTTCATTCATGCCAGTGTTTACCTCAACCACACATGATCCAATGTGTGATCATTATTTTGCTGTAAGTCAGCGGCATAGAGATGCCAAGCCAAGGAAAAGTGAAGAACAGTCCATTCCAAAATCTTGTCTACTTCCATTCACTCATAGTCAATAAAATTCATGTTGCGTCTCATACAGTCGGCTCTAATTTCTTTTTTGTCTTCTTTTTTGGCCCCGAGTTTGTTTTTAGAAGCCCACCACACAGTTCAGGAAACAGGATAAAAGCTGCTTACATAAGTGACCCGCAACTAATAGAAATAGTCATATTCTGTTGTGCCAATGCACGTTCAAACACACGTGTACATATGCATGCACACACATACTATGATGTAGCACTAAACATCAGTATAATAATTATGAGATTTAAGGTTCAGCATATACCAGCACAATCTTACAGACAAAGGAGTGTGCTGAATCTCTGTTTCCAGCTGTTTTAGAGGCGGTGAGTGACACACTGGACTTTTTCCTTGACACAGACCAGACTGAGGAACTGCCACCTTATCTTATCAAAAGTGAGTTCAACCACTCTCATTCAACATGAAACAACTTGAATCATTAGTCGTTCCTCTAAGTGGAAATTTTTCATCCTGAACTGAGCTATACACACACACACACACACAGACACACAGACACACACACACACACACACACACACACACACACAATCAAAGCTCTGATAGTATCTAAGAGGCTGCGTTAACCTCTGGCTCTTTCTCGTCACCGGCTTGCCACTGTTTATCATTTGTCTTTAACAGCACCAATAAATTGTCCTATTCTCAGAATGGGAGCCAGACAGTAGACAGACTCATTGTTCTAATATACTGGCCTCCATCAGTGCATGCATTTATTGAGGTTTCTGGTCATCTATCAAATTACCAAGGCCATTTTATGTGGTCAATGAGTCTGAATTTGCAGCCAACATACTGAAAAAAGCATGAAACCCCCCTTATCTGCCGTTTCTCTATTATTCCGTCTGCAGACAGAATAATCAGACATTGACACTCCATTCGAACAGACATTGCCAGTGATGTCATTGAACAGATGCACACACATGATAATGTACAACCCTCCCCTTGTTCTGTTATTGTGACTTATCCTCTTTCTCAGTTTTTCCAGCATCCCATCTACTTGACAGTTTTGTGGAGTGGTTTAAAGGTAAGGAATTCACAATTAATCCCCCTCATCAGTGTTGCGATAAACACGGTGGACTGACAGCTCTTGAGGTTTCTCCAGAGGGATGGTTTTAAATGTCTGACACACGCTGAACATCCAAACTTGGCACTCTGCAAAATCTAGAGAGCAGCATCAACTAACACCCACACTCAGCGGCATTTCCTGTGATAATACAGAGAGCAACAAGAGCATGTGTCTCAGTGCCATTTCCCCCCCTTATCTCATTCTTTGTAATTTACAGGAAATCTGGTTAAAAGCGCTGCACTTTCAATAATCGCCTATACAGTGTGACAACTGATTGCAAGTAATATCATGGAGTTGGGAGCAGGATTTGGCTTGAGTGGTCAATTAATTATGCCAGTGATGCCACTTTTCCACAGTCAGAAGTGTCTTAACCAACCAAACATTTAACCACAATCCAGTTTACTCAACTTAACCTTAACCAAAGTTTGTACTCTGGCCTAATCCAAATTCAGTGGCACCCTTTCCTTATGCTTAGCCTTATGCAAACAGAAACATAATGTACATTCTGGTAAGCAATACCTCCACCTTTTTCATCACTGTACCTTATAACTGTCAGTCTAACTCTGGTGAGGTGCCAGCTGGCTTGTGGCCAATACACTGCACACCCCACCGTCGCTGTGATGACAGACAGATTCGTATTTCCAGGACTGTGTTTGGTGAAGCACTAACAGAATGTGCAAGCTTATTTTTCCTGTAGAGGCTGGATGGCTGTGATGTAGCACGAATCAAAACAATTGTTGAGAGACATGGAGCGCACAACAGATGACCACTGTGTTTTTATTATTTTTTAAATCATTCATACTTTCCTACTGTTCAGGATCTTTTACTGACCAGAAAGTGTGAATTAAAGGTACATTAAAACCCTGATGCAATCCACAAGCTCTGTCCCTGACCTTACTCCACCGATAGTGTAGAAAGTATAGAAATCCAACACACGTGAGTTTTCAGATAGTCACTGCAGGCTGACAGATCCCACGTCCAGCTTGTCAAATATAATTTAACTAATTAAACCATTTAAAAAAGCTATTGGATTATCTGAAAAATGCATAATGGTGATAAGAGGGTTTTCTTCTTAACTCAGTGAACTTTGACATTTTGTACATACATGGTTTTCATAGGACAGCTGCAATGCAGTTTAAAACTTCTAAAAAACACTATAATTGGGCTAAATTTTAAAACCATAGAGAGACATTACTGTGCCTTCACTTGGCAGGAACATGACTTGGATAAACTGTAAAATCAGTATGGATATAGTGTGAATAAAAGATTTATTCAAAGAAAAAGCTGTTTAGTTTCTCATATGTTATAAACCTGTCAATTACTCATAGTATTCCTCATAATAATACTACTACATGAAGAAATGAAGGCATTAATCATCAAACATTTCTATGTAAACACATTACACTTGAATTCACTTAACACATGAGTAGTGTTAATAGTAATTGTGTATCTTGCGATAGATAATAAGGAGGTATTGAGTTTCCACATCACAAGTTGCATACTATGCCATGATTGACTTCCAAACTAGTGATGTTACAAATCCTGCTTGTACGTACACGTGTTAAACTCACTTACTTTCTTGAGAGTCTGTTGGGCAATTGCTTACCTTTCCGTTTGAAGATTGACTCCCATTGAATACAGCCTTGCATGGTTATGTAAGGCAAGGGGGCCGTTGCACACAAGGCCAGAACAGACTGTCCCAGACCAAACTTCAACTGCTAGGCCCGCTTAGAATCATTACTCAATCAGGCTGAATGGTGAAGCTGAAGGGGGAACCATACGTCTACATCTGGAGAATATCCAAAGCATATTGCCAGGTCTGATGTTATATTCTCAGCTTTCACCTTACTGATTCAGTTTAAAAGCACAGTTATACAAAGCACTTATGGTGGTAATAATATCCACGTAAAAATTGCCTCTGTGGAGAAAGTGACAAATGACTCACAACTTGAGCTTTACACAAGTTGGGTGATTTAGTGAAAGGTAATGTTTCTCCTTGTAAACACTTAAACCTAAGTGAGGTATAATATGCACCAAAACACCGGCTCTGATTTAACTGTGCTAACAAATTACTTTTAAATGAGTCATAAATGACAACTTTACATACTCTGGGTGATTAAGTAAAGACATAATATTGTTCCAAACGTGTAAAACTAAGTAGGGTTATGAAATGTTTCACTTGGATCACAAAGAAAAGCATACAATATTTTCTCACTTACCCCAGCCCGTTGACTGACGACCAGTCCAGGGTGTACCCCGCCAATGTCAGCTGGGATGGGCTCCAGCCCCCCCGCGACCCTCTGAGGATAAGCGGTATAGATAATGGATGGATGGATGGACCCCAGCCTGTGTCAATTTCAGTTTATCTGCTGAGATTTCTGCTGCCAAATACAGTAGAGATTAATGGAATTTAGTTTGTGTTGCTCACAGTGTTGAAAAATTACTTCTGAAATACTCACCAATGTGTCTTTTCCAGAAACAACGTTCTGGTTAGGACAAAGGTCAGGACCTCGGTGTAGACAGTTTTCTTTGGAAGTAGTTTGTACCACTGTCGATATCGAGGTCTGGGGATTATCCAAAATAATGAGGATGGTTTAACTATATAGGTGGGAAAATATGACTTAAGTAAATTGGGTAAACAGCCCCTTTAACTACTATATATTTTTGTTATTAATCCGTGTTGAAACGTGATGTCCCATTTCAAAATGATTGGTACATCAGTAAACCACAGTTCATTCAGTATGTTCATCCTCTTTAACATCTAATAACCTTTAACCAGTAGGACACAAACTCATATCATCCCTGTTTGATCTCTTACATCCTACCGGCCCTGACCAAACACTGAATGACACAAGCAAAAAAGCACTTGCTAGAAATCATACTTCATCCATATCACACCAGGTTTTGTTGCAGGTAGTGTGGCTAAGGTCATGACATTCTTGGCCATTGAGGTTATGTGACAGCCGAGGTAAAGTGTATATGAAGGGTTATGAAACTAAGGTTTATTTACTGTGCAAACAGAGCCTTCTCATGACTACATCATGTTTTAACTGTTTGACTTAGTGAGCGCTGCACCACAAGGAAACAGATGTGACACACAACACTCCTCTGTTTTTGCTTAATTGATTGTTTATTTTTATTGCATTCTTGAATTCTTTATTTTGTTTTTTCTTGGTTGTTTATTGCTTAGAGCCGAAATCTTCTCCTTCTGTGCCTATGAACGCTTCTTTTCTTTCTTAATCAAAATGCCATGCTGTTATGAAACTAATGTTTAACAAGTTAGCTGGAGTCCTCACGCCGGCCAACCAAAACTATGTTTTAAAGTGTGACTTTAAAACAGAGGGATAGGCTCCCTGTCATAAACCTAAACACACACACACACACACACACACACACACACAGACGCCTGCGGGTTACATTCATGTCTGAACGAGACCCCACTCAAACACAAACCTGGGAAGATGTATGTTTGGCAACAGTAAGTGAGAGATAGAGTTGGAATGCTAATTAAGTTTCACTGAGTTCAAATGGCAAATTGCAAGAAGCACTGAAAGACAGCGATGGGAACCTGAGGGGTTCTATCATGTCTGAGACACTAGGGACTTTCCCCATCCAACTGTGTGTGTGTGTGTGTGTGTGTGTGTGTGTGTGTGTGTGTGTGCGTGTATGCTTGGCATATGTTTCTCAAATCAAAGCTGTGTCTTATTATTTGAATGGCAATCAACGGCACTATCAGCATCATCATCACTCCTCATAATTCATTTCTACACCCCACAAGAGCAACATCAAGCACTACATGGGGTGTCTTACTGACTCCGCTTTGCAGTGTGCCAAGTTGTTTGCAAAGTGTATAGAAACCAGATGAGAAACAATTAAGTGTCAAACCAGGAAGAAGCAGGGCGAGGTGCTGAGTATGGCGGCCCGAAAAGCCCTGACTTCAGCTCATTGTAATCTTGTGAAGCTGCAACTCCAGAGCTCTGGAGAAAATTAAACACAATGCATCAGTACAGACTGTGTTTGAGCCAGTAATGGTTTTCTTGCCAAATTATCATTACTTTCTGATGGTTCACATAAGAATAATTCAAATCTCAACTGTGAATTTTTCTCCCAGTTGAAATTTAGAGCCAATCAATCAGTGCTGCCTTGGGCTCAGCAAAAGCTAACTATTCCACTTTCTACAACAAGGATTTACCCAGGCCAGCGGTGCGGCTGTGTGAAACCTACAGTCATTAACACAGAAGTCATCCATGCTGTCAAGCTGTCCTTAAACAGCCTGTGGAGGGAGCAACCATAAAAGACAAATCTCTCTTTTGGGGGGATTAGTGGAACACCACAAAAACAAAGCTTATGCAACAAACATTACCAAAGCATGCTGCTTTTCAGTTTCAATTAGAAAAGGCTTTGTATATTTTTCCTTCTTGTTCCTCCAGGGTGCATTGGGTTTTGTTACTGAGTCCTCTTGATACTATTACTCACAGGCTTTTTAAAATGAAACAGAAGGGAGGGAACCATAAGTCATTCCTCTGTCATCTTCACATTTCCTCCATTCACATATTCACTGCCTTTATTCTCTCTTTATCTAGTCTTCACTAAGAATGCACCAATCCTGATTGGTATCATTACCAATCCCGACCTTTTTAAGCAGATCGGGTATCGGCTATGATGTGACTGATTTAGATTATTTGTCAGAGTCGTTCTAAAATTCACTGTTTCCACTATCAGATACATTCACTCTCTCACGCGCAGATGACTCAGTTTTTAGTGCCGCAGCCATACCTTGATTCATCTTGTCTTCCATTTCCAATCTAAGTGAAATTTACAGATTTTAAAGTTGGGGGAAAAGAGAGCACTGGTATCAGATCAGTACTCTGTATCAGCAGATGACTAGAGTTCAGAATCCGTATTGGGAGAGAAAAGCTTGGCTCCCTAGCCTCCACTCTTTACCTATTGATCTTGACCTTTATTCCATCAGCGATGGAGCAAGATTGTTAAACAGAATCTCTGTTTTTGTGCAAACATTACAACTTCTAAATTCTACAACTTCAGTTACAGGCTACTGGGAAATGCAGATCAGTGGGTTCATCGAGGTTTCACAGATCAGCTAACGTGACCTCATACCTCAACACTGTTAATGAGACCTTATTCTTAAATGAAGTAAAATTAGAGAAGTATAGTAAAATGTAGCACATCAAAAGAATCAAAACTACTATTTTAAAGAATTGGTGCATCAACCTGTAAGAGGCATTTGAATGTTGTTTTGGCCTAATTTTTTGTGTGCTCATTGTGGAAACCCAAATTCTGTAAATTCACTCGAGAGTAAATGTGCAGTATTTCCCTCTCAAACGTGATCAAATAAAACAGAACTTACAAACTTGGGTAAATGTACTAGTTACTTTCTAACTCTGAACAAGCTTTTGATTAATTAAGGACTGGAACTGCAGTTACACTTCGGTATAGAAATGTTTTGTACATGCAGGACCAGTTTTTATGTTAACCAGAGCAATATCATTCAAACTACACTGTGGTCAGAGGTTAAGCTATAACCGGCTCATTTACATTTGAACTTTGATCATAATCTATGAGATCTCGCTGTAAGCTCTTTCCATTCTCCAGTTTCTGTGTTTCTTTCCCGACAAGTGATTAAAGGTAATTCAATGTTTACTCCCGTAAAAATCATTCAATTTCCAAATAACGGAGCACTCTTTCCATTCAGGGTGGCAGACAATCAATGACATTGGCAGTGTGTTTAACGTGTGCATTTGTGAGTGCGACTGTGTGTCTGAACAAGCCATGGGGATGCATTCATGCATGAGTGTCATCCCATCATTTTAACACTTTTCTCTAAGGGAGTGTTCATTATTGTGATGGAAGGAGTTAGAGAGCAACCTAACACTAATGCCAGACACATTTATATCCCACACCGGCAATTTGGCTTCAACATCGCCACCCCCCAGGGAAGAGCACAGCACAGCCAAGACTATCAGAGGAATGTTGAAAAATAATAAACCTTAAAGCAAAATGAGAGTATCATTGATTTATGGTCACGTAAGACTTGGCTCAGTCTAGTTTTGATATTGTGGTTCCACGTTTGGCTACACTTTTACCCACATTAACTGTCAGGGCATTTATAGTGTGATTTTTGTCTAGCATTGATTAGGGGTATTAGGGTTAACATTTACATAACACAGCCAAAGCCAAAGACATATAGAAGGATTAAATTTAGGATTTTCCTCTTTATTTTAAAAAGAAAATCTAGTCTCATAAAGACTTGGATAACATTTGACCTGATTCCATTTTTTCCTCTAAATAAATGTGTCATATTTGGTAACCAGATACCATAATGATACAGTATGTATATACTGAACCACAGTGACTGTAATTCAGTGCAGTACTGGTTAAACCTCCTTTACATTCTAAATCTGATCCCCATCACAGAGCAGTAAATCAGCAGGTCAGCATTATTCTTGGACAAGACATGAAAGCAACAATCATTTGACGAGGGGGTTAAAGCAGAGAGTAATGAATTTTGGGTGATATGACCTACATGTCTGAGGCAGACAGGCGGAGGAAACAATAAAACCTCCAGCTGCCTGGATGTTTGACAGGCACTGAAGTTCCTACCAGTTTTAGATGGTGGAGTTCAGTTCTCCTTATACAACCTTCAGCCTTGAACTGGTTCACAAACACTAAGCTCCACTGCAATGATATATGATGTTTCATATGTCAGTGTTGTTTTTAGCCAAGCCTTTACTGCCATGTATGCACATGCACTTGGATTAACATGCAGATTTCTTTTTGCTCATTGACACATTCCTTTTCTGCAAATTATGTTAAATAAAATCTTGTCTGGTTTCTGCATAGTTTAAGTTCTAGTTTTTTTTCTAATATGGGATAAACAATTTTAAAATGCTTTAAAATGTTTTAACGAAGCCAATGTTCTTTTTGTACATTAGTCCAGATATTTGTGTAAAATAAATCCAGTAAAATGTTAAAGACAAAAGCTGGTGTGTGTAAGGTTAAACCTGCAACTGATTTTTTTGGCCACTTTCATCACCTTTGACTGTAAGGTGATGTGGAAAATTTGTTAGCAAACATTTGCTCATTTGCACATCCAGCAGTTACGGAGCAACATGGTGAATGTAAGTCCAATATTCACTCTCTTTTAGCTCTGTTTTTGGTCTCTACCAACTATGGGGAATATATGGCTCTTTAGCTGCTAGCTGTTCACCAGCTAGTTACTAACTGTGTCTGTCTGCTGAGCAGGCAGTGTACAGTGGGTTATTACAGCTTTTTCGCTGAAAACAGCTGCCTCCTGTGACCGAAAATGACTCTATGAGAGCAGTGAGAGTGAATCAAACCAGTTAAGAGCTGCAGGGCCGGGTGATAACTCTCTGTAGGTTCATCACCACAGCAACCACTTTTCAAATAAGGATGTTTTAGGGTTGGGGCTTTAGTTTTTCAGTGTTGATTTGATTGGGTTTTGTCTTACATAGGCCTAATGATACTCACTAACACCCTTTTATTATCAATCCCAATACATTTGATTTTAAATGCATTTAACTGTAACCAAAATTCAAACAAGTACTGATGGTTTTCACTGTGAGGACACTGTGAGTGTTGAGGAAAGCCCTGTAATAAACATCTTCTGTGAATAATATAGGATTTTAATGCTACATAGTCGCCACATTGACTTCAGCAGATGTTTAATTGTCTGCCTGATTATATTTTTCCTGCACCGTGCGTCACTTTGTAGGGAAGAAAAGACGAAGACAAGAGTACAGAGTGAGTTGCAATTTGGTATTCAACATGCTGAAACAGGATATTAAAAGTTGATGTTACTGTGAATCACTTACTGTGAGACTGTGTCAACTTATTATACACAAACAATGGAAACTGGCACATTCAGGAAGTGGTATGAGAAGGGCAGGTCAAAAAAGGATCAAATACAAAGAGGTTCATACACATTTAGAGGTCTCAAAACAAACAATTTAAAAAAACAAACAAAGAAAATAACGATTTTTGGTCATGCCTGAACGTTGGGAATCACTTGGTAGTACATGTTTTAAAGGTAAATTTGCCTATGATTTTTGGATTACAGTAACTTTTTTATTCTCAATCAAAGAGTTCCCATAGTATTTTTTTCTAGATCTTTTGAAATTCCTCAAAAAACAGTGCTCGTTGTAGAACCAATCCGGAGCTGGAATTATGTCAAAATTCAAGCAACTGCATCTGCTATGAATTCAGTGGGCATTTCGGTAAACTTTTCAACTCTTCAACCTGTAGGCAATTAAATCAAAGGAATCTAAATAATTCTTTCCTGCCAAATGTTGAAACGTAAACTAAAATAAGTCTCAGAAGCGCCTGAAGCCAGCGGGCCGAACCAGTGTCAGTTGCTTTAACTCTATGGAGCCATTTAGTCTGTGTGTGTTTTGGCCAACCTCGCTACATTTTTGCCAGTAGGAACTGAATTGTGAAAAACGTTTAGAAAAACACAATTCAACAATATGTGCCATGATACAGTCACGCAGAAATGTAAAGCCCATGTTCTGCACAGGGATCTGCACTGTCTGCCAGGCCGCTGTTTAGCTAAATCGCTTTGTATAATCAATGAATTTTTCACTTCACAGAGTCAAAATGGAATATACAACTCCATAGCTTTTGTGTGCAGTTCTGAACCTGATGATTTCTACCCACCTTCAAAGGTACTAGTGATGATCTGAGTTTTCTCGACCTTATTACAAGACCTTCTGTGAAGCTAATAGCCCAGCACTCGTTGCCATTTCAGTTACATGACAGCACTTTCCATTTGTTGAAACTGAGGCAGTTGTTCTACAAGCGTGTGCCCCAAATGTCCAGTTAATCCACTCAGACAATTGTAGCAGGAAAGTGGGCAGAGTGGTAATGGAGTAAACTTGTCACTGCACTGGAAAATAGAGGACATGTGTTCACTCACTGGCCCGCTGTGTGTTTCCCTTGGCCAAGACCTCGTGCTGTGTTGTCCCATCAGGCCATTCCTGTTTGAAATGATTCCTGGCTCTCTCTTTCACACACACACACACACACACACACACACACACACAAGTCTACACTATTGCACACAGCAGCTGTTTCCAGCTTCATGTGTGTGAAATGCTGCAATGTGTTGACATAAAGTCTAAGGTTTGCCCACACAGAGAGATAATCAGTCATGTGGAAATAGTCTAATTAAAACCCTCACGTTATAAGCACTTACAGTAATAGATAAAAGTACACAAGTAAAAGTATATAAAGTATATAAATATATAAGTATATATATAGATCTGTAAGAACCTTAAAAGTCTCAGCAAGAGCAGGGGACATGCAGAGATGCAGCGCTCTTCCAAACGTAGACCTGAGGGAAACTAAGAACAAACCTGAGTCATCTCCAGAACAGCGCTTTATAATGAGAGTCAGCCCACACTTCAGAGTGACTCACTGATAACTTGCTGAGTCTGGCATTCCCACATGTGCAGCTTCAAGGACAAAGGCTTGCACACCTGTTAAGCTGCAATTCATCATAATTGCCTGAAACCTTTAACATCCGTTCCAAACACTTTTGTCTATAATAGGATTCAAAGGTTCAGTCTTCCAAGACTGAAATATCACTTTTGTCAGAACAGACTACTAGATTCATTTTCCTCCCCCAAGGAACAACTAGCTAGTTTGCCTAGACTTGTATTTCCAGCTTTAGTAGCGTCTTTCTTTCTCAGTGTCATTTGTTTCATCAATCACTTCAGGATACACAGGAATATGTTATCACAGCTCACAGTAGCTTTGTGTTTCAACGCACTGTCGTGGCTTCGGTTGCGTGGTTTATCATTTCTTCAAACGGTAAGCCACTCCAAGTCAGTTTTGGTTTTTGACACCTGATAAGGGGGAAAGGTTTAATAAATTGAAATTGTTTGTCATCCTCCTTTAATTCCAAACTAACTATTTTGTTAGATCCAGAGGAATTCCCCATTTGTCTCCTCTGATCTCTTTGACTTTTGTCACTCATCATTTCCGCTCAGCCTTACACAGCATGTACTGTCAATGAATCATCAGACTGATGCTAGGAAGAACTCATTTCTCCCATTTAGGCAATTATTATAATGAGGTTATGGAAATCAAAAACATCTTCTAAGCCCTCCATAAAAAAGGTGATCATGAGCGATTGTTTTTGCTCTTCTGTTGCAGACTCACCACTTCCATTTACTTAATTTCTTGCTGGTGGTGTTATTTTTGTATCCATAACACTGAAGCAAATAGAGACGGGTCTGTAAATGGAAGCTCAAAGCTCTGCTGTTGCTGTTTGTGTCCACATCTGTTTTTGCTTGTTTGCATGTATGTGCATTTTTACTTACTTGGTGTGTGCCGTTTTTCAACATGTCAGCGGTCAAAGTGGTCTGTCAGTAACACGTCAGTTATATCGTAACATCCATCTTTTTTTATAGTCGTCGGCTAACATTCTGTCTGTCCTTGCTTGTTTGTGTGTGAGTGTATGCATGTGTTCTCACCACAGTTGGATGTTTATGCATGCATGTGACCCCTAGCTCAGTGGTGGGTTTCCAGTGGGCTGCCGGCGAGGTTAGAGGCCAGTTAATCCCTGCACCAAACCAAACACCCATCCAGCTGCTTATCTGAGAGACAAAAAGGAGGTGTGTGTGCGTGCGTGCGTGCGTGTGTTGTCTTTTGAGTTTTCATATGCAACCGAAAAAAGAGAGAAAGAGAGAGTCGTGCAGTTACAGAGAAAGATGGTGACCAGTTGCTCTTGCCTGTGCATGCATTCACACATCCATGTGTCTGTAGACAGCGCGTTGTCAGTTAAAACTGAGCCGGACCTCTTGTGAGAAGAGAGCTAGCGGTGGTGAAATGTAGCTGTCAGAAAACTCACGTGTCCGCTCCTGACAAAGATAATTAGTCAGTTCTGTGTTAGCAGCAGTAATGAGAGTGGAGGGAAAATGTATCCGGTCAGTTCCTGAAAAACTCTTTCATTTTATTTCTGGAGGTTTACTCACTTCCAGTGGGCTCATTTTCAGATGAAGGGAGAGGAGCTGCCTACTAAACACAGTGCAATTTAAACTTGTTGATTTGATAATTGGCACGACAGGAAGATGTAAGCAGAAGTGTAGTCAGTGGTGCCAGGTTAGAAGTTTTCAGCCATATGTTTCCTTGTTCCTTCTCTCTTTTCTTTACATATGTCTGAATATTTATAGTGTTTGTTCTTAACTCCCTGTAGAGAAACTACAGGGAGTTAAGAACAAACAGATTAGGGAGTCCATAAACTGTATACGAAATTAAAACCATCGGGATGATAAGTGGTGCAGTATAGCAATAGTATTTCTTTTGATTGCAAAATAGCACAGAAAGTGAAATAAACAAAGCGAAACAGCAAGTGAAGACCTCATTACACAGTAAATACATCCAAAACTAATAACCACACCATGCTAACCCACTGAAATTAAACAGCGTTGGTTTGGACAGCACCATCCATTGCTCACTCTGTTTTCCCCTCAGCCCCTCGCTCCTCCATCCCCTTCCCCACATATCCCTTGGTCCCTTCTGCTGTTTCGGGATGATGTCCAGCATTGACGTTTGCTCTTACTCATCCAGCAGCTCTTGTGCCGCTTCTCTGGTGAATTGCCCTGTTTTGGCACAGAAACTGTTGGTAGGAAGCTGCCATTAACCACAGGGAGTGCCAAAGAGTCACATAAGGCCACATTATTGAAATGTAGACAAGCAATCTGCTACCAAGCTATTACAAGTAAAGAGGGGCAGCTGCCAGAGCTTCAGGTCTTAAATTCAAGTTTAAATTCTTAATTTTAAGTGTTGCTCAGTGAAACTCCATATGGTTGTTCTTATCATTCCCAATGATCCTCGAGCTCCTGCTCGCCCTCCAGCACCAGTACAGGACCCAAAGCCACAAATAAACACACACAACACCAACGTAACTGTGTTAAAGGAAAATTCCAGTTTAATACAACTTGGGAGCTATTTTTGTAGATTTGGCCATCCTTTCTATCTTTATTGATAACATACTCACCATCCAATTTCTGAGATCTGGGACCGTAGTAATTATGACTCTTGTCCATCAGGTCAATGGAAGGAGTTGTATGATGGTGTCACTAAACTTCAGAAAACATTGGGCACAGTAACTGGTGCTATCTACTTCATATAAACAGTTTACACATCTGTAGGCTCTTTCATTGCCCTGATTCTGGTGGAAAAACATGGAAGATTTGAGTACACACAGGTGACAAGACAGATCCAGCTGTGATCTCAGCGGGACTAAAACCAGACTGTGACATGGTTCTTCCTCCAAATCTCCAGATTTTACCCGGAGGAAAAGATGCAATGACGAGAAGTTTGGAATTCTTGCGAGCCTTGGGGGAAGTGTAAGACTGAAAATTACCAGAGATATTTCCTCTCTGGCCTTGTGGCTTTCTCTCTCCCTCTCAGCACTGCCTCCTGACTGTGATGGATGAGGTCAGCTTAGACCTCACAGAAAGAAAGATTGCTGCTTCTAAAGAAAAACATAAAAAACTGAATATATTTCTGTATTTGTTTAGAGAATGTCACAGGAACGGAGGTCTTTGAACTGAAGATCAGTTGTATAATTGAAGTTGGCCTTTAGGAAACCTGCTCCTTTCTCCCCTCTGTTTCACCGTATGGTACATAATTATAACATTCCAACACACTACTTTCTCTGTCCTCAGACAACTCTGCTTGAATACACAATTTAAAACATAGTCCCATATGTGGGTAAGAAGCACCTTACACAGTAAATACTGAATGTAAAATCAAGTTAGACAGTGAACTGAAACAAAAGAGCTACTGATTTGTTTTTCTAACCACAAATAAATATAGGCTGCGTAAGAAAGTCATTGGTCTCACTGCATATACCGGCCAACTCTCTGTGGGTCTTTTGCTCCTCTCTTTTCTTCAGCACTGTTATCCTATACAACACAACAGAAAAGCTCATTGTTTGGAACAATAGCTGAGTCACAAGCTCATAGTGTGCAGAATTGAGATATGCAGCTCTAATCCCCTTAGGACCACATCTGGACCCTATAAACTACTGAGTGCTTAGCTTTTCCCACATTTACAAAGTAACAATATACGTTTCGTGTTGTTGTTGTTGTTTGTTTGTTTGTTTTGTTTGTTTTGTTTTTATATAAGGCCACATTTCTGACCAAATCAATATCTTTCTCTGTGAATCAGGATGTGAGATGATGAGAAGTGAATCTGACAGCATGAAAGCTTCTCAGACTGATGTGAATGGGAACACAAATGGAAAATATTATCACTTTTATGGATGTTAATAATGAGTCATTTCTAACCCACACGACTCATTTTAGCTGAATGAGTAATATTAAATAACTTATTGAGTGAGGCCACGTTAAAGTGTCATTGAACTGAGTAAATTATCTTCATTACATGCACTGTGCGAGCTTCATGTGTTCATTAGGTGTCTTTGTTGTCTTAGATGTCTTTTGTTTAAATAATTTGAATGCACAAAATAAATGGGACTTAGCTGTTCAATATTTCTGTAATTAACATTATCTGAGTTTTACATCTAAAGTGTTTCAGTGTTTCATTTCTAACTTTCCATCTCCTTATTTATTCATGATAAGCAGATGTTTCAGTCAGTAACGCGGTGTAACACATCGTAAATTTTCAGTTCATATACTTTTGCACCGTATACTTTGTAATGTATACCTCCACCAGAAAATTATTTTATCTGATATTCTGCTGCTTTTGAGAATTTTGGATTTGGAAAATCATGGCATCCCTTCGCTTGGGCCGGGGTTAAGGTTGTAAACTCCCACACAGCTGCAGTCCTCATCTCTTCGCTCAAGAGAAAAAACAGACTTACAAGACTGAAAAGTTTTCTCTCCCACAGTTTCCAGGTCCCACGTCCATCAAGGTGAGAAAGGCATGAAGGAGATTAAAAAGTGGAGGGAAGGAGAGTAAGAGCAGATGTAGGTGTACTATATTTATGATTATGCCAACTGCTTGTCAACACTGTGTGAGGACGGTTTCTGCCATTCCCTCTGGACACGCAAGTATGTCTGTGCCACACAAACACACACCCCTGAAACATAATTTCACTGGCACATGCTAATGCCTCATATATGTCATCTCCATTTCTCCACAGTGTGTGTGTGTGTGTGTGTGTGTGTGTGTGTGTGTGTGTGTAATTTTCACTCACAACTCATCCTGGACTGGAAAAACGTGACCAGAGCTCATGGCACAGCAAAGTAATGACTGCATCTGGATGAAGTCCCTCCGTCTTCTCTATAAACAAAACAACATGGCTCTTATTGTGAAAGGCTTTTTTATGGTGAGTGATCTATCACGCCTCAACTCTTTTTGGATTTGAAAGCCTCCAACAGCTTAGGCTAAAAAGCCTGCCACATGACAGGAATTTGGAAAGTCATAGGATTCTATTTTTCCCTGCAGGTTTGCTTCTCATTACTAATTTATGAAATTATTAACAATTTCATTTTTTTTTCCTTCATAAACTTTTTATTCACAGGTGTTGTAACTCATCAGAAGCAAATGTTGGCAGGAGCAGTAGTATAAAGGACCACCTCTCAACCTTTCCAGGTGCTGTCCAGCGAAATGACTGTAGGAGCACCAATTAAATGGATAAACAGTGAGCGTTGGTTACCAAATTGGTATTGGTTTTAGATTCATACATTTGTATTACAAATACAAGGAAGAGGAAAATAAAAATGAATGGATGCCAGCTAGTAAACTCTATCTTTCACTGTCAGCTTTAACCATGAGCTGATGCCCAAGTCCAGAGCAACAGTTTTGTTTTGTGCATAGTTGTTAGTAAAATGGCAAGAATTATTATTTCAAGGCAAGAGAATTGAATGACCTATATGTGACCTTCATGGTATTCACAACATCCACAGCCGATGAGAGAGGAGACTGCTACAAACAAGGCCATTTCAAAGTGTCAAAAACACTAATTTGACTGAAATAATGAGCACAGAGAGTATTTGGTATGCATTAAAAAACCTTGGAAAACTTACTTGAATAAGCACTGCACACACTTATTGTATTCTCTGTCTACACACCCTCACAAACTAAAATAGGCAATTCATGTTCCCCAGAGGTCTGGATGCACTTATGAAAACCAAGATCCTTTTACATTGCAATCAAAATGCTGTTTACATAGATGTCCCAGACAGTAAGTCATCAGCACTGGCCACTTGCCACCTCTACCTTGTCGCAATGCACCTTGGATGAGCTGAATAATTGATTGCAGGTCCTAACTTGGAGAAAAGCTTACTTAAAATCCTCAAATCCTGTATGTTTCTCCACATGGCTGCAATGCAGGAATTAAGTTAAGGGTTTGTGATTATCAGCTGTCATTTTTATTTTGTCAAGACAGCAGCATAGGTATGAAAAAAGTCCCCATGCAGTGCATTGTTCTGAGGACAGCTCTTTGATACAGATTGATGCTTTCATCAGTATGTTAATTTGTTCAGGGCACCTTCAGCACCATTAAGAAGAAGTACTCAAAAAGTGGTGCATTTAAGTGTATTCTTGAATAGTATCCTTTTCTGTTGTTGATGAGGATGTGAATTGCAGTTAAGGAATTACATTGGATGGAAATCAAAAGATAACAGATATAAATGGCTACATTTATCTAGCGCTTTTGTCCAAAGCACTTTTACAATTTGCCATTCATCCATTCACACACACACCGATGGCAGCGAGCTACCATGCCAGGTGCTGTTCTGACCATCAGGAGCAATTTGGGGTTCAGCTCAAGGACACGACATGTGGACCGCCAACCCTGTGATTAGTGGATGACCTGCTCTATTTCCTGAGCCACAAGAAGCCCAAGAAGACGTAAGATACATCACACCTCCTTGTTGCGCACCTGACATCCCTCCACAGGAGACAGAGTTTCACAAAGCACCTGCAGTCATAATCCTCAATCCTCAAATGAATCATTGTGAGGATGTACTGTATATCAGTTCAACACCACAGCCTGGGTCTTTGGTAATGTCCTGGATGGAAACCAGTCAAAATCTGCAGAGACGGTGCTCATTGGCCAATGTGAAACAGTCACACTTTTTCTTTATACATACAAGTAGTCAGACACCCATCAGTTTGATTATGGGATTTTTTAAATCACTGTCCAAAAAGTGGTGTTGCTATGATAAAACCAGTGATGCCTCATTTCTAGTCAATTAGTCACTTAATAAAGCTAGTTCTGGGATTTGAGTCAACAGAGAAACTTGCAATACTGAGGTAATCCGAACCATTTTAATTACCAACACATGTGGATTCAAACTGTGTCCGCATGAGATCCTGTCCTTTATGTACAGAAGAAAAGCTCTTACAAGCTTGCTTTTTTAAATGTGACTGACCCCAAGCAAGTCCTGTCATGTATGTGGACTTTCAGCTCTTGAAAGAAAGGATGTCTCTCTCTCTCTCTCTCTCTCTCTGTGTGTGTGTGTGTGTGTGTGTGTGTTTGTGTTTGTGTGCAGGTGAGGACTGAGCCCCACCCAGACCCTTTCTGCCCTCATAAAGGAAGAGGAGACGTTGATGTTGAAAGAACACTTTTCAAGACCGACAGCCAGAAGAAAAAACAAAACTGCTCACTGATGCTTAAACCAATACCAGATTAATAATCAGTTACAATACAGTATGTAACTTTTCTGTGGAATCCACATGCTTAAACAGCATCTTGTTCCTTTTCTGTTGATTTTTTTAATTCAAAAAATGGTGTCACTGACAAGTTTCTTAGCACTTGTTAATCTTATCAATATGCCTTTGCAGTTTGTTTTTATTTTTCACTTTCAAAAAGCTAGCATTTTCTATCTAGCATTGTGGTCAATGATCTTCATATGTTGTTCATTAAAACAGATAAAAGGGGAAGTCAGGGCACTTGGTCTAAGGTAAAATTCTGATCTGCATAAAGTGAACAGTAAATGTTTGGGACCAGTAGGTAGAGGTGGTCAAAAGTGTATCCTGACTTTTAAGTCATCTAAACCTGTAAACCTGATTCATTCTCTACTCTCTGGATATTGTATACACATCTTTATGGAAATTTAAGACGAGGTCCTCAAAAACTGCTGTAAATATCTGTTGTACACATTTCAGGCACAAATTTTGTTTGCCTATATTTGCAAGTGGAAATTTGAAATTTTTACACATCTACTGAATTCAGTTGTCCTTTATGTTGCTGCTGTTGGACTGCTCTGACTGTGGCACTCAGCCTAATGAATCTGCTATCCTGCTCTTCCCCCTACTGTACAATTATGGGACTTCAACCTACCAATATGTATACATTTTACATGCAATGGGCTGAAGTTAATAGCGAAGTAAATTGTTTTAATCAGTTGTTTTCATCTTTCAAATGTGCCAACACTTAGCCGACATACTGAACAAAAAGTAACACACTGTAAATAGCTATCACTGCTGTCTCCTGGGTTACTTGTCCAGTCTTTTACCGCCTTCCTTCTGACACTACTTCCTTACATTTGTTCTCACATAATTTATTTTACTCATTGACCCTCTTCAGATAGTTAACTTTAAGTCAAAACTAAAGCCAACAGAATTACTATAACATTGTGGCTGAGGACCCTGCTATTAGTGACAGCCTGTACATCAACATAGGCCTATAATTGGCTAATCAAAACTTGCAAATGTTGATGTTTTAATTTTTAAATGCAGAATATGAACATCAGTTCCATTTAGTCATTTATCCTTTAATTGTTGGTGAAGTGTAATATCTGAACTGTTTACGCAGCAGTTACAATCCAGCTGATTGGTCTTGGAGTTTTTACTAGGCCACAATATCCATGCTGCTGACTTGGTTACTTTAATTCAGGGTCAGCAGTCCAATTAGTCTCTAATTACTTGCATATTAATCATTATTCATACTCTAGCCAGGCTATAATCTCAATTAATTACCTTTGGCAGTCTGTTTATGGTCAACAGTGAGTCCAGGTAATATGTCAAATGCACTAAAAAAATGAGCTCCCAAACAGACCCAAGGTGAAACAACATAAAGACCATTGGGAGCTGCTTCCTTTCAAACAGTGAAAGTATTGATTAAAGCTTCGAAGGCACGGAGCAAAAGATGAACATCAGAGTGCTTGTAACAAAACAGGCATTACATTATAAAGACACATTAGGTGGGTATTCATGTGCATTACTCTCCCTCGGGCATGTTCCCTGCTGTTCTGTGCGATTAAAAAAAAAGTGTAGGCCTACTACCAGAATATTTAGACTTTTTGAAAGAAATTCCAGTGGCCTTTACTCTGCTATGGTCCTGGGAAAATAATTAGCTGCTGGGCCCCAATTAACTCCCCTTTCCTCCTGTTCCCTGTGCAGTGTCTACAGTTTTTCTATACTGGAATATTACCTGTCCCTAGATTAGCTGTGTGTTAATATGATTACAGACCTTATTTTTAAAAGGGCAAAGCTTTGAGATAAAGGTCCTAAAACTATTTTGACACACAGACCCTCTTTAAGACAAGGCCTCAAGATTGGGTAATGAAGCAGAACTCACCTCTCTCATTGTCAGTTGTTATTGTGCTTTAGTGGTGCACATTCCCAAACAAACCTTTAATTAAATTAGCATAAACTAGTTGACACACAGTCAACTTGAAGCTCTCAGGGGCTCACTAGGTAATCCAGCCTTGTGGTCAAGAGCCCATATCTGTAACTGATCCCCCATTACTAAGCACTATTATGTGTTTTATATTGTTTAGTTATTTTGCTGTTTGTTTTTATTTAGCAAACTGAACATCAAATACTATCATAAATTAAGCTAACAGTAAATGGTTAAGTTTTTGTTTTTAATTAAGGGTCAACTGCTTCAACTCAGAAGCCGTTACAAACAGTTGCTGAGCAAATAACTTAGAAATGTGATAATTCTCCCTGAGAAAGAGGCCAGCACGTATTTTACAGTGAAAGTGCGCAGAAAGTTGTCTCCATTTATCAGGTACGGTCAAGCATCAGTTTTAAAGTAGGCACTTTGTGGCTCCGCCCACCGTTGGCCAAACCGGAAGTTTAGCTGTTGTTGTCACACTGGAAGAAAATGGCTGCTGCTCCGACTTTTTTTCAATGAAGACACTGATATTTCAATTTCATTTCGTTTTCTCGCATTGGAGCTACAGTCGACCGCTATGCAATCTAGAAGGCAAGTCCATCCTACTCGTTGAGATTGACGTCGCTTTATCGGTTTGTGTCTCAGACGACGTAACATCATTAGCGTAGCTAGTAACTTACAGCCTGCCCACTAGGAACGGGCTAGCATGCTAACGTTAACCATGTTAGCATCAACGGTCAGGCATCAACGAGCTTGTTGCTATTCAGCCACTCTCTTGACTGGGCTCACAGTCATCAGAGTTCACTAACCTGAGATTCCCAGTTTTATCGACTCTGAGACATATTGTGCATTTATTTACTTTGTTGGAGCATTTGAAATATTAGCAAAGGTTGAAACAACTTAGATGAAACTGTTTCGCTCGTCAGTCTTCTTAGCTGTTTGTGTGTGGCATCTGATCGAGTGCCAGCCAGGCTGTTTGGCATCTGTACTGTCTTAATAACCTGCATTCCACACCGAGTGTATCTGTGTTTATTTATCTATCATCTGCGCTTGTTTGGCCGTGCTACGTGCAATACGTCTGCTGTGCTGCTTTGCAGGGTGTGAATGGTCACTCTAGGAAGGTGACAGTGTGGGGCAGAAAGGACAGCATCGTCTACCGTCACTCGCCTTGCAGCTGGCGGTGGACCACAATGGTAAGTTTAATCTCTTTCACGTAATTTATTTCTACATATTAAGTTGACATCCACTGTGATGTTTTATGTCAGATAAACCTTCAGCAGGACAGCACAGCTTGTTCTATCCTCTACCAATTTGGGAGTTCCCATTGTGACTGATCTGTTTGATTTTACTTTTATTGCCCAAAGCGACAAGTTTTGGAATATGCATTGGATCGAGCCGAGGTAAAAGACTTATTTCACTCTTCTGTGTTGGTATAAAAGAGAAACGAGAAGCTTGTACTCACTTGTATTCCTGTGCACCCATCACATGCACAACGCAATGTCAATGTTAGTCAGGCACTATCTGTCCCATCATTCATTAATGCAGTGTATTATCTGTTATTCAGTACATTGTTGAAAGTGCTCGACAGCGACCAGCCAAAAGAAGAATTTCATCTGGCGGGAGGAAGAGTTTGTATCAGAAGCTCTATGAGCTGTACATGGAGGAATGTGACAAAGAGCCAGAGTTGAAGGTTTGTATTATGCAACTTGTCTCTCAGTTATGGCTAGGACATTAAACTGTGTTGATAATGATTTCTAAACATGCATGCACAGGTTATCTGTCAAATGCATGAAAGTGTATCAAAGCAAGAGAAGCAAGAAGTTGCATATGAGCACTATTTTGCAGCACTGCATTTTTTTTACAGCATGTCTTTTTCTCATTCAAAGTCATGAGTTCAGAACTGAGAGTCAGAGTTAGCACCTGTTTTGTTCACTGTTTATTAACTGCAATAGGCAACTAAAATGGTCTAGATGTATTTATTTGTTAAGTAATGCTGTCAGATTGATTGGTAAAATTGATGTTTTATCAACCCAGACACTGCCCAAATCATAAATTGTAAATACTGTGCATTAACAGTAAATATAGAAAGTCTCATCATTTTTGCTATTTCATAATTTGCTACAAAATATCAAAATAGGCCAACATATTTTTACATAAGAAAATACATCTCATATATTTGATTTCATAAAACAAAACAATGGCAGTCCTTGTGTTAAGTTTTGTTTTAGAAATGCATATTAAACCATTACCATACAGATTTAACATCAAAGCAAATGTGTATGGAAAGCAATAACATACTTTTCTCTTAAACGTGTGAGATTTCTGTCGCTAATATGGAGGATTTGTCTCTCATGTGTGTTTTTTGTTTGATGTCTTTCCGAAGAATTTGAGGAGAAATGTGAATCTACTGGAGAAGCTGGTATCTCAGGAGTCTGTATCATGTCTGGTGGTCAACCTGTACCCTGGGAATGAAGGCTATTCTTTAATGCTCAGGGGCAAAAATGGGTCTGGTAAGGGATGACCATTATGCAAATACCCACGTCCAGCCAGTTGTGTTTTTCTGATCTGCTTACCCCAATCGTCTCATCTGTAACATTCATGTTTGTGTTGCTTTCTAGATTCTGAAACCATCCGTCTGCCATATGAAGAAGGAGAACTGCTGGAGTACCTGGATGCTGAGGAGTTGCCTCCTATTCTGGTGGATCTGTTGGAGAAATCACAGGTGTGTATACGTATATATGCACATACTCAAATGAACATACACATGTGCATAAATCATTTAGTAGATTTTCAAATGTTTTCCACTGTATCAACATTAAATTTAACTTAAAAATGATTTGAATGTGAGGTTACAGTAATGCAGGTATTGTGAAGCACTCTCAAAAGCTTCAGACATGTTTTATTATTTATGTCTTGAATGTATAAAGAGATCAGGCCTATGCAGCGTTTCCATTCTTTATATGTTTAGTTTCTAATTGCTTCTGGCTTGGTAATCTCCCTTTTTGTATCATCTGTTGGTTGACATCCACCATGTGCTATATGTCTCAGGTGAACATCTTCCACTGTGGTTGTGTAATAGTAGAGGTGAGAGACTACAGGCAGTCTGGTAATACCAAGATGCCCACCTACCAGAGCAGACACATCCTGCTGCGGCCAACCATGCAGGTAAACCAATGGAATACGTGGAACACCGCTTTCATATAGGCCAAACCAAACTGCGTTTGACCTGGAAGTAGTGAAAAAGTATAAACATACAGTTGACCTTTTAACATAAAAGCTGAGTTGTTTATATCTGTCTTCTTGCCCTGCAGACTCTGACCTGTGATGTCCATGCCATGACTAGTGACCACCACAAGTGGACACAGGTAAAGCAACACTTTTACTATCTCAATGAGAAACAAAAGAATAAATCATGCCGCATCTTACACCTTACTGTCTTGATTTGCCCTTTCTCTGTCCCATTAATTAACACATGTTCTCATTCAACACAGCCCGAAACATTTCGTTGTATCTATTCATATACAGTATACTTAGATACTGTATTTATTGCAGCAAATTCAGTTTATGTTGTATTATTAATTTTTATTCAAGTGACGTACATCTACATTGCCTTAGCTAATACATATTTACTTGACCATAATAGTAGGCAGTCCTCCCTTGTGAGTCCTTTTAGCATCAGCACATTGCACAGGTGTTTTCTGTAGCGTCTGTTTTCCTCTGCTTTAGGATGACAAATTACAGCTGGAGAGCCAGTTGATTTTGGCCACAGCTGAACCTCTGTGCCTGGACCCCTCCATTTCTGTCACCTGCACAGCCAACCGCCTGCTCTACAACAAACAGAAAATGAACACTCGCTCCATGAAACGGTACTGAATGCACTCACACTCTCTCCAGGGTCAGCTCAGTTTTTTCAATCATGCCAGGAAAAAAAATGCTCATTTGTGGATGTTTTTCTTTTTTAAATGGAAGACGTGCAAATGAAAGCTCTGTGATTGTGAAAAGAAAAGGCCAGTGAAAGGCATTTTAAGACACATACATTGCGCATTGTAGGTGTTTCAGGAGGCACTCTCGAGCTGCACTGAACAGGCAGCAGGATCTGTCCCATCTGCCCATGCCATCACAGCTACGACTCTACGACTATCTACAGAGGAGGAAGGAGAGGAAACCTGCTCCTGTAATAGACCTGAAGATTTCAAAGATCGGAAACGTAAGTAGTCAATATACCCACGATTTGACAAACATGTATACATAGGCAGATAAGATGACTGAGGCTGTTTACTGTTTGGTAGATCTTCTCCCACATGATTGTTTACCTATTCGTCCACCCACCTGTCTGTCTTTCACAACACTAATTACATTGAAATGAAACTTGAGGAAATGTTGCTTTTTACGGTTGTATACAGCCATGTAAAGTGTATTCTAATTTCCCTAAGGGAGTCACTAAAATAATAGGTGAAAACAAGCTGGTGTTTCAGTTCTGCCCTTTTTTGTGAAAAGTCTCTTAACCTACATCAGAATAGGTCAGTGCATGCTGCCACAGTGCTCTCTCACTTATTTTGTTTTGCTCATACCTCTTTTGTTTTTCTCTGCTGTGGCTGTCATCCTGGCTTATCGGCTGTCATCACGTGTAGTGTGTTGACATGTGGAAACAGAGCAACTGCCAACTAACTGTACCGAAGGAAATTGATGTAAGTAGCTCAATGTTCCTTTTAAACACTTGAGCCAACACCACAACCCACTCAACTCATAGTCAGGCAGTTATAATGTAGGGCATAACAAACCAAATGGATTTGTTTTTGTGTTGCTCTAGGTGGAAAAGTACGCTGTGGTTGAGAAATCTCTGCAGTTGGAAGACTCTCAGCCCACTACTGTGATCTGGCCTGCTGAGGTAAGTGTGACCGGAGCATTAACACTCTCTGAGGGTACAGATCAATGATGGCTGTTTGCTGCTTGTAATAAGCAGGGAGTAGTTGTGGGTAATTGTGTATAAAATGGGACTTTGTTGCCCCCCTGCATTTTGCAAAATTACCACACAGCCTCTTGGTTTTGTACTCAAAAATCTATAAACCTATAGTAGAACAGAATAGTTCACCTTTCTCTGTGCGTTACAGTGTACACCTGCCCCTCTTTTTCTTTCCTCCTCTGCCTTTTCTTATAAACCGTTTTCTTAGATAAAGTCAAAATATTCATGGAAACCAAGTTATCATCTCAGTCATCACATCCTCTTTAGACTTTAACACCACAGTTCTATGGCATTTCTCTCACCACAGGAACCAAAAACACTATAATCATTAGGCAATGTACCAACATAAATAAATAAAGCTTGATAAATAAAATAAGTACCAAAATCCTCTCTTCTCACTGTGACATTGGATTGCACAGAATAGGACCATTTTGTAGCACACCTCTTGCAGGTATGTTTCAATGTTGGTTAATTCGGTCAGTCAGTAAGGGATGCTGAGACTTGTTTACTTGCTGGCCTGCAGACCTCTTTCATTCAGTTGTCTTTGTCCACTTTGTTTACACAGGAAGTTGTAGATGACTACACGTTTGAGTGTGAGGTGGGCGGCCAAGCCCAGAGGACCAAGGTGTCTATCTTCCAGTCGATGGGAGACCCGCTGGTGTATGGGAAGATCTACTGTGCTAAAGAACCAAAAGCAGAGGAGGACAGCACAGACCTAAAGCTCATACATCCCCCGTAAGGACAGTCTGTGAGACAAATTCAGTATGAATGACTGAAATTGAAATTTCTCTGAATTCACTTTTCTTTGTCTCTTTTGTCTCATTCCCAGCTTCCTCATAGGCTCGAAGATAGATGCAGACCGGTGAGTCACCATGTTTGCTTTTGTTGAGAATCCAATCCTGTCAAATGCACAGTTTTTAGGGATAATCTGTTGGAGAGCGTGGTATACATTTTGTGTTTTGTCTGTTTCATAGGTTTCTAACTCAGTACAAAGGTGTGTATGAGAGAGACGTGAAGTGTCAGGTCAAGATGTCCCATAACTCAGGCAGCGTGGGACAAGGGCCTCCCTCCCCCACCAAAGATGAGGTAAGTACCGCCTTGCTTGGGTGTTTGAGGTTCAAGGTCTGCTCCGGGTTTGTGGAATTTACTCAAACTTTTGAATAGAGATTGAAAGGAATAGACACCTCAACTTTGTTGCAACTGATTCAGCTGACATGGTGGGGGTGGCGCACTGTGACTAACAGACTGGTTTAAATGTAATCTGCAGGGTGATGGTATTTCTCCACTGGTCCAGACATCTGTTTTGGGAAAAGGGGTGAAGCACCGACCCCCTCCCATCAAACTGCCTTCAGGATCAGGCAGCAGCTCCTCAGGTACATCTGCTACTTCTGACAAAGATAAAGCGCAAACATGTAATGGCCCTACGTGATTCTTGAGAGCATTGTGGTAGAAACCATACAGAAAGAAAGGAAAAAGGGGTAAATAGCCTCATTTGTGTAAAAAATCTCCACCTGTTGCTATCTGTAGTACTCTTTTCACCCCAACAAATATTTCGATAGTGAAAGAACCAAATCCAGACCCTTTCTCGTGGGGTTAGTTGAAAGGAATTCTGGAAATTGTAGAAAATCACAAACCAAAGTAGACAAGACAGGTTGGTGGAAAATGGGTGCAACCAAACCTTAAATGGTAACAAAAAACCTTCTGGACTGCCATCAAACATCATAGTTTGATGAACTCTAGCAGCACAGAAGTGTCAGAGGTGGATTTTTCCTTTCATGGCTAGCATTAAGACTGCTGGGTGATACTGAGGTCGGGTACAGGGGAAGGATTGACCCTGCAACACCCCTGGTCAAGGTAAGGTTCAAGCCTAGGGGTAATCCATATATTGTTGTCTCAGTTGGGTGTGAAGCACAAAATGCACAAATACCCACTTGGACTAGACTATAAAGTTCTTAAATATGAAATTCCAAGGTTATAAAGTGATATTCTATGTGACAGGCTCAGTGTAAAATCCCCTCCTAACCAGGATGGATCCAGATCTATTTAATACCCCCTGTTTGTGATTATGAAAAGGGTGCAGTAAACAGGGTTCATACAAAGTCTTGAAAGTTTGGAAAATGCTTAATTTTAACTATTATGTTTTCAAGGTTAGGAATATGCTTGAATTTGAATATACTGCTTGAAAACCTAATCTGGTGTTTCATCTACACAGTCACTCACGTAAACCAAAAATCTTTTAATATTTCAAATTAAACAATCCCATCGCCACATTTGTTTGTTGTATCATGGCGTCTCATTTATAGTAACATGTTAGATGTGATATAAAAGCCAGAGAGTCTGGAAAGTTTTTGTTTAGGTACCTTGAAAATGCTTGAAAAGTGCTTGACTTTTACTCTTGCTGTATGAACTCTTGAGTAAATATCTCAACTCCTCTTTTTTTCATCAGGTAATCCATATAGTTCACAAACCACCAGTGGTCTACTCAAGTGTCCTACGCCCCCTCCAGCCAAAAGCCAGTCTCTGAACAGGAAGCACTCTATGGAGCTGGGCCAGGTGGGCCTGCTGTCGCCTGCCGCCCTCTCCCCTATGGGCTCCACACAGAGTGAGTACAGCCTAGTCAGACTAACTGTGAGGCTGGTGACTTTCATCAGTCACGGTTATGAGAATGAGTTGCACTGGAACGTCTTACATCAGCTCAAGCCTCCCAAGTTTTCCAGATCTGGAATTGTTTTTTGACAAATTGTGAAAAATGAACTTGACAGGATTCCAGGTCTTAAGAAGTAGGGAAGAGCAGAAAAAAACAAAAAACTACAGGAACGTATCCAAAACTTGACAAGCACATGGAATATTACATCAATACAAGCACTTTTCCCTATAGTATTATGTATTCTGATCAAAACCAGCTGCTATGCAAATTGTCAGAAAAATGGGGTACGTTTAGACAAGAGCCTCATAATTTAGATTTAACTTTTCAGCTGTTATTAAGATTAGCTTCCATTTAGCAAAGTAGCCATTGTAAGTTTGCAGTGCCAAATCAATTAATCATCTAGTCAAGCACTGAATGAGTGTATAATTTTGTCATCCTTAGAAAACTTTATAGTTTGAAAAACTGAATAATACCCCCCCCCCTTTGTCTCCTCCTTTTTATTGTTTTGTGTGTTTTGACCCACTTAAGGATCGGGGACCCCCAAGCCATCCACCCCCACACCAACCAACACGCCATGCTCGACCCCGCACCCTGCCGACTCCCTCTCTGCCCCTCTCTCGGTGACCCCTACCCCATCAGACCCTCCCATGCTTCAGAGCCAGTCGCAGCCAGCCCTCCTCACGCCCTTCACCCAGCAGCAGCTGGCTCTAAGCCAGCCCCTGCCCGTAATGACCATTCCCCTGCCTACCATGGGTACGTCCATCACCACGGGAACCACCTCATCGCAGGTCATGGCCAACCCGGCAGGGCTCAATTTTATCAACGTGGTCAGCTCTGTCTGGTAAGAAAATAAATAATCTCTGATGCCACACTGTCACTTGCTGGTCACTGTCGCTTTTCATGACGATCCTGTACTGTTTGTGTAGCAGTCCTCAGACCTTGATGAGTGGCTCCAACCCCATGCTGGGTCCAGGCCTTAACCTGAGTGGAATCCTGCCACCTGGAGGGCTGATGCCCACCATGCAGTCGGCAGCACAGACTGGTAAGAGATTTCAATGCCACGTCCCCTTATGTATTACTATAATCAGTTATGAGCAGCCTTACAGCTTTACAGGACCTCAACAACAACATTTTCCAACCCAACCTCTCTAAGGAAGAATTCTTCCAAAAAATCGTATTCTATAAAGAGAGATCCACCTTCCTTGGCTGGCTGGATGTGCAACAGGAGTCATAGGTGTAAAAAAAATTTACAGAAAGTGGTAATAGTAAATGAAAACACAAGAGGTTTACAGTGTACAGTAACAGTAAGGTTTTAATAAAATCCTACACTAGGGTATGTTCAGATCCAGTGGGTCTAATGAAAAAGTCCAGTGACAGTGGAAAACACTATCCTGTTTGGTGAACATAACTCATATTTTTGTTCCAGGGAGTCCTTTTGGCCTGAACAGCAGTGCTGGGTTGAGACCACTGAACCTGCTGCAGGTATGGCTGAGTAGCATGCACTGGTTATTTGTTTGACATAGCAACTGTCCTGATCCTGCACCTTACCACACATGGAGTAGAGTTGAGCTGTGTGTGAATCAACTGCACAGCTCAGTTTCCTCACACTTCCTTTTCCTGCACCTCACTGCATATGCCATGTAGTGAAGACCCTTTATCAAGTTGTTCTACTTCTGATATTCTGAAAGTGGTAATGGTCTAGTTACCCTGTGTTGTTTGATTGCTTTGTTAATTATCCCGTTTCCCTCTGCTCTTGTCCCTTTTTACTTACATGTGCATCATTCCTTTCCCTCTGCCTGTTCTCTCTCCATCTCCGACCCTTCCATCCTTGTCTGTTACTCCCCTGCTGTGTGTGTGTGTGTGTTTGTTTGTTTGTTTGTTTTACATCTCCAGATCCCCACTGGTCCTCTCATCTTCAACTCTCTGCAGCAGCAGCAGCTGTCTCAGTTCTCCCCACAGCAGAGTCAGTCGGCTACCTCCAGCCCTCAACAGCAGGGGGAGACGGTGAGACAGTCACATTTGCATGCACGGACATACGCGCACAGTCAAAAAAATAACATATTCATTTGATGGTTCCTTCATTCAGCAACAGTGGTATATTGCAAATGGTGTTAGATTAAATCTGGAATTGAAAGTTTAATAATGTTTATGTCAGAAAGATTTATAGTGTTCGTGTTTGCACGTAATGTAAACTGTGTACTACCCAATAGCATGTCCGAACAGAAACTTAACTATGAAGTGTTCAGGGGAATACATCTTGGAAACATTTGACCATTGACATTTCTAAAGTGTTGGGAGTTCACAAAAGCAGAAACTGAAAAATATGTGATTACAAAGACACCTGTATACCTGTATGTTAACAAAACTGAGCAAACTAGCTTGATTAGGACATTGATAAATGAGCCAAGGAGCACTGTGATGGAACCAAAGTCAGTCAACAGTCCATAAGACTTAAAAACAAATCATTTGAAATTGCTGACCTAGCCGAAGCCCAGTGGAAAATCTGTGGAATGACTTCATGGCAGCAAACGAGATCCTCCTCGTTGTACGAGCAAGTTTGAACAAATCTGCAAGGAATGATGGGAGAAAAGCCAAGAATCCAGCAGTGTGGAGGTGATATAGACATAGTCAAGAAAATGCTGTAAGAGAAGCTGTAACCACTGCCAAAACACCTCATAACCACCTAATAGCTGGACCCTCGCTGTTCTGGACCCTCAGATGACAACTAGCACAATCTGCATCATCTTTTAAAACCTCTTTTTAAAACTTAGTTTTAATAGTGTTATTTGTCTTTTTACCTCTGATTCCGTGCTTATCTCTTCTTTTTGTCTTTTACTTTTTTCTCTTTTGAACAATGTTTCAACAGTGTCTTGCTTTGTAAAGTACTTTGAGTCCAAAAAGATAGACTGCTTGCGCATAAAGAAGCAGGAGAAATATGGACGTTATCATTTAAAGCTTGCTTTTAATTAGAAATTTTACAAGTGCCTTAAGTTTACTTCTTGTAGATGTTGTAACTTTCTTTTGAGAAGTGCTATAAAAACCATGTTTAATCCAAGTGTTGAATATTGTGGTGAGGCACTGCACACACTACACACCTTCTTTGTTTTTGTGATGGCAGTGAACGGGTGTGGGTGGCAATTGTGTGTGATGATCTCACTGTCTTGTGTTGCCTTCGACTTTCGTTGCAGGGTGACCAGGGGGTAGATCAAAGTTTAGGAAACCAGCAAACAGCGGTCATCAACCTTGGAGTCGGAGGCTTCATGTCTCCACAGGCCGCAGGTAGGACCCATATACACACAGACACACAAATACACATTAAACCCACACAGATTTGTTTAGTCCCTTAACCTGTTTCAAAACAAATTGACACCATGCCACTAACTAGTACTAATAAGATAAGATTTACTAATGTATTCATCATTGTAATTGCTGTACATTAGGACTCATAGTCTGTAACTAAACATGATCATTTTACTGTAGTTAGCCGTTGTTCCTTCTAATGGAGCATGTAACAACTGACAGGAGAGTCTCAACTTCCCCTTCTTCTCTGCTACATTCTCTTTCTTTTTTTTTTCCTCTTTTGTTTTTTGCCCCCACCCTTATTTCTTTCCCTCCTGCACTGTCTTCCTGTCCTCCTTCTGAACCTGCCCTGCTCACTCACACCTTTCCACCCCATTCATGCTATTTGCCCATAATCCACTTAAAAATGTCCGTGCACATGGCCCTTAACCTGTGCTGTCGGCCTCCCTGCAACGTTCCCTCTTTTTGTCTTCTCTTTCTTTCATTCCATCTCTTTTCCTTGTATGTGGTTATACACCACTGAAACTACTCGTCAATGTCCCCCTTTTGCCTGTATGTGCATTTTCTCTCTTCCTACTTTATTCCATTCCTTCTTCTGCTTCTCTCCCTCTTGCCGTCACATCCGTCCCTCTGGGGCTCCCTCTCTCCCTCCTACCCCCTTAGTGCTGTCCCAGTTGGGCTGTGGGCTGGACGGGTCTGGGCCCCCGCTGCCTTCTCCAAGGCTTCAGCAGCAGCACCAGCCACAGATCCAAGTAATACAGCAACTTTAACATCTACATACACATATACATGTTTGTAAGACACTGGAGTCATCAGCCAACTCTCCATGCCTTTATTTAGCAGGCCGGTGTGTGTTGTGCTACACTATAAACTGACAGGGAATTATGTCAGTTAAAAAATGCAAGTATGTCTTAAGTTTAGCATTTTCATCAGACCTGGGTCAAATTTAAGTGAATTTTTAAAAAACAGTTGTGTCAAAGAATAAAAATACATTTTGGGCTTGGAACATTTGAAAATATTTGATATAACCAACCATGTAAGACTCATGAAAAACATATTTTAGTGTAAATCTAAATTTTGCTTTTTATATACAGTTAAAAAATCTTAAACAATAACTGAGAATATATTCTTTATACTTTTTTTGCTACTTCTAATGAATAGTTACACTTTAACTGTATCACCCCAGGTCTGATTTCCATCAAAAGCCTTGTGGAATATTTTTTTTTTCTCTGTTGTAGATCCGCACCATTCACTCCATCTTGTGTTGTATGTTTGGTTAATATGTTGTCTGACAAAGATCACAGCAGTCCCAGCAACCCACACACCAGAGCTTGTGGCACTTCCAATGGCAGCAACTAACAGCGTGTCGAACTGGGAGGCATGTTCTTACAAAGCATTTAGCTACAGGACCTGAAATATAGTCACAGGGTACATACTGTTGAAATGTTGCTGACTGCATCATGACAGATTACAGATGATAGGCTGTTACACTGTAAGCATGAATGATAAGGTGTTAAAGTTAGTTTTGGGGGGGTTTTTTGCCCAGTTGAAGTTGCTGACTTACTCCGAGCAGAAAGCACGGTCGCTAAGCTGCATGTCTGTTGTTGCCAGGATCACAGCCAATAATTTGTCTCCAGGACGCCACTGGTGCTGCTTGACTATATCCTGCCTCACTCCCCAACACACCCCAACCTGCCCCGAATCTGTATCTCTTCCTTCTTCTCCCTCCCCTCTGCAACCCATTAACCACTCTTCTGTGTTTCTCCGCACACTCCTCCTGTATGTCGTACCAGGCTTTAGCTCAGCTTCACTAACCCATGCCATTTGTAGATGTTATATGACACAAAGCATTCTGCTGGTAATCTAAGATGTCATTTGAGTCCAGTTTCAGTGAGGGAGTCTGCTCAACACTGGTGCCAGTGAATGTTTAACAACCATGCTGCAGATGCGTACACATGCCTTTAGATCCACTGACAAACATGCATTATGTTTGTTGTAGTAACATACTGATATTTTTTGTTTCTCATCTTTTTTCTGCACTGGACAGTTGCAATTCTTGCAGCACCAAATGCAGCAGCAGCAAATGGCTATGGGAGCAGCAGCTCCTCAGGGGGGAGTGCCACGGCAACATACCGCCAGCCAACCAAGAAGTAAGAGGAAGAGGAGCATGCCACAGCCCCTCCCTAAGTCATGACAGACTAAAATCACACTAAAAACCCTTTCCCCAGCTACATGAGGACGTGAATGATCATACTGTGCTCTTTGTCTGCCTCACTGTGGAGACTGCAGACAAAAAAAAGACTTTTTGTCCTTTCTGTGTGTCTTTTTCTAGCTGACAAATTTGTATGTAATGGTTGTCAGAGGTTTTGGAGAACCAAAACTGTGTCCACCATAGATGGTGGGGTTTTTAGAACAGGGAGCCCTACACTTAAAGAACCGTAGTGATATTTTTTGAGATTAAACCGAAAAAGATGGTTCTCGTAGGTGGCGGGCTTTCACAATAACACATCGCCCCTTCAGGAAGACTTTTCTCTATGGGGGGCCCCGTGGACTGAGAGGATCATGAATGCACATTCTCAGAGGGATTCCTCATAAGCCTGCCTCTGCTTGGTTGACCCCGGTAGAAACTGCCCTTTAAGCACAGATCCCAGCTGAGCTTATTGACACCAAATCCTCCATATAACCATTACATGTGAAAATGCAAATCTGATCTTGGAGTAGTGCCTGGGGGCAGCTCTCTACCTCTCAGTCTGTTGGAAGTCTCTCTTCTGTTAGCCATCTCGGCACAGGGCTCAACTGGGGACTCAAGATCAACGTGCAAGACGGTGTACCTGCTTTTGTACAGCACATTTTGAAAAGGCATTTCCTGAGTGCATGTGTGTGTGTGAGACATTTCTGGACACAGAAATAATTTTTTAAGCAGTCTTTGTCAGCAGTTTTATTGTTATTAAAAAAAAAAGAATATATATTGACAGTGGAAAATACAGCTTTTAGATAAAAAAAAAGCATTGTCTGAGGCTCTTTATTGTGCTGTCTTCACACTATGTATGACTTTGTCAATGAGTTTCTGGATCTCTCTCTGTCGCGCTGTTGCTCTGCTGATACACTCCTGCAGCTTCTCTCCCGACAGTGATGTCCCACCTGAGCCAGAGGGGAAGATTGTTAACAGCAATGTTTATTTTCTTTCTTTCCATTCAACCTCAGAACAGTTTATATAATTTGTTGCACTATTCGTGCACTGTCAGTTTTACAGTTGGAACTGGGATGCAGTCCTCATTCTTCTAATTGACGTCAGAGCAGTATAGGTAGACTTTGTCTCACTTTACTCATCGCACAAAAGTCCAAGCTAGGTTCATGCTAAATGTATGATGCTGATTCTAAAGTTTCAGTTCAGGTAAAACGTCAGTAATATTTCACTGTGAAACGACAAACTGGCTAACAATAACAAGAAAAAAACCCTCAAAACTTAAATTTCATTACAAATACATCAGTGTTTAAAGGTGCAAGTGAATATAGAAGATGCTTTACCACACTGCTACCTCCAAAACTCTGAATTCTGTTTTTGCTTCATATGAATCTCTATAGCAATGCCAATAACCTTCAACAGAAAGAGACAGTGGTGGGGATCTAGTCTATAAAGGTTTTCAATACATATAATAGTTTTAAATTCATACTGATTATTGAAAGTGGAGAATATACAGTATTTCACTTAGATAAAATAGCAGCTTTACTTTTTAACCTGTATTGGCGGCTATTTAACCTCTGATTTAGACTTTTCTTCATATTGTCTGACTCTTAAAAATACTGCTGAACTGCATGATAATCCCAAGATAAACTGGAGTAGTTTGAAAAACAACCTTTGTATCCTTAAACAAACAAAACTGTGGAGGGTAGATCAGCTTCTTCAGCCCTGCAATTTTGACAATGACGAGCTTTCCCTTGTGTAATCAATAAGAAATCGGATTCACGCAGAGTGTTAGCTACACAGGGAGAGGCGAACCATTACAGACTGTTTTCTGACCTGGTTTGTATACAGCGCAGAGTCGGTCTTCTTCATCCGACACCACAGTGAGCTGAGCGGTCGACAGACTCTCCTCCTCAGCTGTGGGGTCTATGATCAGTATGGAGCTGCACAGAGAGCAGGCCAGACTTACAAAAGATGCACCTCAACACAGAATACTGGTATTATCCTGGCTAGACAAACTGAAAACCATTCACTTACTCATCGAAGACACAAAAAGAAGCACCAACTGGATGTTTGTGAATATGCAACCCACGTCTCTTTTCTAAATTCACTTCTGGTGTACACGTCTCTGTGTTGATGGTGACCTCTGGTAGTTGTGCTGCGGGGAGCAGAGAAACTATGAAGTTAATATACTACTAAAAAGCAGCTTACAAAACAGAGATAGATCTCTTTGTGGCCAAGGCCATAATGAATTGGTGCTCATTAGGCATTAGCCTGAGTATGTGCTGGAACAATACTGCAATAAACACAAATACTATTTATACAGTTAAACATTGAAAAACAAATAAATAGATGTTTTTTTCATTTCAGTTACAGTAACAGTGAACTCTATTGCTACCAGATTTTTTTACAGCACATACTGTTCTTCAGGGCAGCCAGCAGGGCAATCATACAAGCATCCAACACGTTCCCATCGTAGTCCAGACACATCATGTCACAGTAGAGCACCCAGCAGAGCTACAACCAGAATCAGCAGAATCAGGACCGATGACCCAACATTTACATCACAATCTAACAGCAGCAGTGTACGCGCATGATTCTGGATTTACCTTTCCTTTGTCAATGCACAAGTCCTCTGTTTGTATCACTTCAGAGCTGCAACACCCATATAAAAAAAACAAACACTTGGGTTAGTAAAAGCAGTGGTAGGCATTAAGAGAGTCAACACACAGCTAACGGTGCTGTGAAATGAAAACTAAGAAGCGTGTATTAAAGCCTCTGGCACCTTTCAATTACATCAGCGATGAACTGGCTGGCAGCCTGTGCCTGTTCTCCCGGTGGACCCGGCCGAAACCGAGAGGAACACAGAGGCGGCAGGTCCACGTTGGGCACTAACACATATAGAAAGAGTACTGCAGTCAGTGTTTGTTTAGATCCCCATTAGCTGCTGTATTTTAGCAATATAAACTGCCTACAACATACCGTTCGTTTACTGACATGTTATGGAAGTATAAGTAAAATTACTAGTTTCAATATTTAGTTGAGGCATACAAGGTGAACACGCCAGGAAATGTCAATTTTGAGATTTTCACATCTATATATTTAAAAAATATTACATCCAATAATAAAAATACATTTTCCAGACTTATATACCTGACAAAACATGGTATATTGTAAATAGCCAGTTATTAATCCAACCAATGTGATAACAAGTTAAAGTTACATAATTATACAAAGGGGTGTACCTACCGATGTAACCTTTCCCAGGTGCCTCCACTGTAGGGTTTGTCAGCTCCTGCAGATAAAAAAACACAAGAAATCAGAGGACATTTGTTTACCTGGTCCAGATTCATTGAAATAAATGTTTTTTTAACTGCTGTGCTCATGATCATTTACCGCTTTGATCCCACAGATGGCCGTGGTGTTCCCAACCTTCACCAGGGCTGAGCCATCTGCTGTAGATATGGACCCTGACCAGAACAGTCAGACAGAGAAAATGAACCCATGTATGTAGATTAAACACAGTAATACATAAGGATCGGCGCTGTATCTCACCTATGTTCAGTGTTGTGGGTCTGAATTCTAAAAGCTCCCGTCCATCAGGTCGACAGTTTTCTTTCTGAAAAGGAAAAAAGTTTGATGATTAAATATAACTGCTGACACTGACATGAGTGATAAAGAGGAAACCAGTCACTCAGCAGAACAAGCTTGTGCCAACTCTGGGCTGAATATAAACAACTGTTTTATGTTTTCATCACTGACCAGAAAGCTCCTGTGGTACTCCAGAGGCTCAGCAGTCCTGGAAGGATACAAGTTTACAAGGAAGGAAGGAAGGAAGGAAGGAGGTTAGTTGTTGGCTTACAGAGACTGAAACTGTCATAAATACATTTACCAGTAGTGACAGATAGTAAATTCAGAAGTCGGTTATGGTGATCAGATCTATGACAGCAGGACGGTAAGAAATTCCTTACTAAATTGGCTAGTTACTGCTTATGTCGAGTATTAGCTAACTTTTCAGCAGTCAGATATATGTAAACCGTAAATAGGCTATATTAACTAGGGTTACAGCACAGGACACAATTCTTTAACAGGTCTGAAAGAAACGCGCTGTCAAAGGTTTGCCTTTCTAAAAGCAGCCAATGATCAGATCTCATCTGGCACGGATAATTTCACAGCTGAGAATAAAACATAAAAAGTATTATTTTCGGTGTGTTAGTTACAGTCTAATCTGTCTTACTTGAACCCAGCCGCCATGATGTTTTGATTAACCACGTGGGTTTGGGGTACGTACTACGGTAGCCGGTAGGACTAAACACACCGGTGATCAAATGCGATTTCGATGTAAATTCCAGATTAATGTATGCAATTTTCACCTTTAAATTGGTTTCTTATATACAACCATACGTTTTCTCCACTTTTTTAAAATTAATTAATTTTGCTTAGTATACATTATATATTATATCAACACATCCCTGCTTGTTTACCCTTCGTGATTTGAATGCATTCATGCCATGGCCTTGTACAAATAAGTTGTTAAAAATAAATAAATCCGATAAATACCCAAATAACATAACTTTTTTAGTCATTTGGCCCTTATTATCCTTCCCTGAACAGAACATTAGAAAACACTGAAAAGCAATATTTATCATGAAATTGAAATAAAATATTTTTTGCCCATTTTCCAAGGAGGTTTTACAAGCTTTATTATCTTGATTAATTGCGATATCAGTCAAAAATAATGTGTTTATAGTTTTTTTTCGTAACTCACTGAATGATGAATTTTCATTCAGTGGGTTACCGGTATCTACTTGTAGTAGCTTACTTGTATCATTCATTTAAGTGCCAGTAAAACTGAGTATGCTCTAAGGTATTACAAAATAATTTGGATAAAGCAGTTATGGAGCAGGTGTATGCCAGTGATTGATTAACATGAGGCTATTTAACTCTACAATCTGGTGTGAAAATTATTATATGTTTCATCTATCAAAGTTTCATCTATAAATTGTCTCGGTTACATATACTTCATACTCAGCCTGTATAATATGAAGGAGATTTCACTATTAACTTCAAAGCACTCATATTATTTTTACCAATTGGACATTGAGGTCTTGCAGTTGTTCCCACTCCTGTCCACTAGATGGCAGTGTGTGTGTCACTGGAGGCTGTTACGGGGCTGCACGGTGTTCTCTTGCCTCAAACTGATGATGTGTCGAGAATAACCAGTCACTTCCGCGTCGCCGTTGTGTGCAGTTGTGATTGGAAGTGGAGTTCACGCAACTACCCACAGAGAAATGGAAATATAAGAGCTCTAATTTAGTGCTTTCTCCTTCGTAACAATCTTGTAAGTTAGTATTTTCTTGTAAATCACGGGAAGTCAGAGTATCAGCTACAAGATACGAAGCAAAGCAAGGAGAAAGCAAGCTAGCTTTTTAGCTAGCCACTGTGGTGGTCTGTCAGTGACTGTAGGGTAACTCATGGAAGATGGATTTCCTCTGTGCAATAGTTCAAGCCTTGGTCGCATTGGCAGCTCTAGGTTTCATTGTCGTAAGTAGTTTTAATGTTGAGTTAATATTGTGTTGGCAGAGATTTGTTTTAACTAGTGTAATGTGAAGCAAAACCTGTCAAAATGCATTCCTTGATTTATGCACCCACCGACTGACAGTATCAGTATCAGTGACTGTGGATTTCCTTCTCTGTGTACTTTTTCCATGTTGGAAGCAATGTAATATGCTTAGACCAGTTGTGAACTTTTAGTCTTATTCATCCTGTACCTTCCCCTGATTTTATGATGCTTCCTTTTCTTTCTGAGTTTGCTTATAAACACTGAAGAAGTCATTACTTAAATGATCCAACGCAGCAGCAAGAGTATCCATGGAAAACAAAATTCTCAAAACTAGTAAAACTGAGCATCATTTTCATAATGAAACATGACATGCAAAGACAACAAATCAAAATGAAATGAACTAAAAACAAACCATAAATAGTGTCACAGCCCAGGCTTGGTGAGCTACATAAAGAGGGAGACCACACACGATTAAAAAGTAATTTAAAAAATATTTTATTTGAAACTAAGACAAAAACCAAGTAATAGATTAATCTGTGGCCTGTAAGTCAGTGGTGGTTGCAATGTTGAATGCATGTGTGGTGTTGTAAAGGCAAGACAAAAAGAAAGAATCAAACCAAAAGTACAACAACACAGACTGCTGTGCCTCTGCTACATTACAGACTTTAGTGGAAGTTCTGACATGCAGATTTAGCTATCATAAGTATTACGCATTTTATAAATAGTACGTTCTAAAATATTAAATACATTCACACAGCTCTTGTCTATTCATTTCATTTAAAATAAAGTTATTACATCTGTGTTTAAAAACTCTAAAAAGTATCTGATAGCGAGAGTAACAAGAGTGTCATTCTCATATGCCTCCCTTTTCAGGTGCTCATAATAGCACACGTCACTGCTGGCATGGTGAACCTGACACGCCACGAGAAGGAGAAATACTTCCTCACCGCTGCAGGACAGAAGGAGCTTTTCCCCAGCCTGCATGATCCCCATTCCAGGGAGCTCTCTGTGGTGATCCCGGCCTACAACGAGGAGTTCCGAAGTGAGTGATGGGCGGGTGCACCCAGGTTTTTGTCAGGAATGTCTGCACAGTAACTTGTGCAGATGTCTGTGTTAATGTCTCATCAGTGTTGCAGACACAGAAGACTGTAAGAAGTCATGTTAACCCAATTGGGAAATAGCTATGTAATTGCATTACATTGCACATATACTGGATACATATAGACTGTGTAGAATAGATACATTACGTGTGTGTTTTAAGGACATGCTATTTGTTTGCTGCTTCAAAATCCAAAGCCAATAAAGTTTACTGTGTGTTGAATGACGAAAACCAACAATTGACTAGTAAAGCATTCAATTACCATCCAGGTTGGTGCAGTTTAAATCCCATAATCCTGTTCTCTCAGGCTTCATGTCACTCTGCACCTGCAGTAGGTTACAGGTGCTAATATGTGTTATGGCTGTGTGTCATTGCAGTGCCTGTGATGTTGGATGAAGCTATGGAGTACTTGGAAAGCAGACAGGTAAGTGCTCTGCCTCTTATGGACAGTGTTACACTAAATCTTAATCATAATTGTACAGTTTTATAAAAGGGACACAATTAAAAGAGTCCAAAATTGATTTAATCAATGATGTACAAAGAGAAGCTTTTTATCATCCTCTGAAAGGCAAGTTTGTCTCAACTAAGAAAGTTCTTATTGCTGGATCAGTTATTCTCAAAGGGGCCAGTAGATGGCAGCATTCAACTTAAAAAGTGCCTGTTGTGAAACAAATCCCTCATGTTATTTCCTTACTGCAGAAACAGCACCCCTCTTTTACCTATGAGGTCATTGTGGTTGATGATGGCAGCAAAGACAAAACCACAGAGGTGATCATTTTAAACTTTTTTTTATTTTTTATTTTTGGGATATGTTACCAAGAGTTCTATTGTTGCTGAGCTCCCTTTTGCTTCGTTCAACATTTCAAAGTGATACCAATAGAGCTTTGCATTGTGAGTGAACACTGTTGTGATGTCCTGCCAGGTTGCTTTGCGGTACACTAGGAAGTACGGTGCAGATAAAGTGCGGGTCCTGACGCTGGTGAAGAACAGAGGAAAAGGAGGAGCTGTGCGGATGGTGAGACTGTAGATGTCAAACTACAGTATGTCTGAATGCAGCACAAAAGCAACAGTATGGAATTGACTTTGTGTTGATTTTACATGTGTGTGTTTTTCTGTCTCTGTCTCACTTAAAGGGAACTCTGAGCTCCAGAGGGAAAGTCATTCTGATGGCAGACGCTGACGGGGCCACAAAGTTTTCTGACATTCACAAAGTGGAGGCTGGGCTTAATGACCTCAACCCTAAACCGGTGTGGCGGAGTTCAGTTTTTGTTGTTGTGTCTCACATACATGTATTAATAGAAGGCGGTTAGTGTGTGGCCATCCTAAACATGCCTGTCTGTACATTTAGGAGAACATGGCGATTTCCTGTGGTTCCAGGGCTCACCTGGAGAAAGACTCTGTGGCTCAGGTAATAGTCTGTTTGTCTCTTTCTGTCTGCTTGGGGACCAAAGTATTGTAGACTATGTCAGTTTAACCATTAAATAACCACTTTTTGTGTCTCTGCCACAGCGATCTGTGTTTCGTACATTCCTTATGTATGGCTTTCACTTCCTGGTGTGGTTCTTTTGTGTGAGAGGGATCAAGGACACACAGTGCGGCTTCAAGCTTTTCACACGTGAGGCTGCGCTCAAGACCTTCTCTTCTCTCCATGTAGAGCGGTGGTAAGGACTCGTAGGGGCTTATATATTGTCGGATAAAGGTCATTGTGACTAGAGAGGTTGAGTATTGTTTTAAATTTTACGATACTAGTATTATAGCCAAGATTCAATATAGAAAACAGGAATTTTTTTTAATAACTTAATTAGAGAAACATAATTGATGTGCTTTTCTGCGAACCTATTTTTTTCATTGCACAAAAGAAAACTTCTTAAATGTTTTCTACACAAAAGCAGCCACACAAGAACTTTGTCTAAATAAAATACACTCTTGTAATAAAATATGCTTTATCAATAAGATTGCCTTGCCTAAACATTTGGCAACATTTTGATTTAAGTCAGGAACTATCTAATCAAAAAGTGAGCAAACAATACTACAAATCTGACCAGACCTTTGATGCTAGTTTTCAGTACTTGACCTGTTTTAAATACTCACTGCTATGGATGATGGACAGATTCAGGTCAGTACCAAAAAACTAATGATGCTTCATACCCAGTCCCAGTGACTTCACCACTGCATTTGTTTTAACTGCAATAAAACATGACTTTTAATGCAACTGTTGAACATCTGTTGTGCACTTCTATCTTTCTTCTCACAGGGCTTTTGATGTGGAGCTCCTGTATATTGCCCAGTGTTTTAAAATCCCCATAGCAGAAGTGGCGGTCAACTGGACTGAAATAGAAGGTAGATTTTTCATGGAATATGTGGACATGTGTCCTCCCACTGTGCCACATATCTGTACTTCTATAAATATCTTGGTTGGATATGTTTGCAAGTCTGTGATTGGCTGACTGGATATTTTTTTATTTCTTCTGATTGTTTAGTTTGACTGTGCGTTTTGACTGACAAATTTACTGTGTGAGCGTTGCCTTCCTGTCGATGCTTCACTCAATTTATTATACATCTTATAAAACTACATACCTAAGCCTACTTAGTACTGCTGTGATGAAGTGTTTATTGCATGGCCTATCAGCAGTAAATGTCAGCAAACTGGCGTATTTCCATTATTTGTCCCATAAAAGTATCACTTGAGAATTAAGTGCCTATGCGTTTGCTCTGCCAGGGTCCAAGCTGGTGCCATTTTGGAGCTGGCTGCAGATGGGACTAGACCTGATTTTCATCCGCCTGCGCTACATCACCGGAGCCTGGACGCTGCAGTCACCACATAAGACTGACTAGCCAATCACACAAGCCCTGGTATCATAGAGACAGCCTATAATAGGGCCATCAAACCTTTGCATAAGGTGGGATTAACAGCTGTGTCCATCATTCACTGTAATCAACAACAAAGAACAAAGTCCTTTCCAGACATCATTGGATGTGAAGTAATGACACAGTTGCGGGTTGTTCCCGGTTCTGCCTTTTTTTTTTAAAATCTGGATTTTGGCTTGTGATGGCCACTGTTACACGCACACTTCTGTTGCCGCGGCTTACAGAATGTCTGTAGGCCTATGACTGATCCGTGTTCTAAGTTACTTAATGTTTATTTTGTGGCCAATCAGCTGTAAGTGAGAAAGGCGTGTAGTGAAATGTGGAGGATCTGAGAATGTGTGCGTCATGATCCTGACAGGAAGAGTGAATGTTATTATATGAGATTATCAAAAGGGAGGGGCTGTATTTTTGAGGGAAAATGGCTGTGGGTTGATGGGCTGGATGACTTGAACCAAAATTAAAAAAAAATATCAATGAGTTATGATTTGATAATCATTCATGTACTAACTACAGCTGCAACAATAAGTAGATTAATCGATGCTACTATTTTGATAATTGATTAAACGTTTAAGTCATTTTTCAAGCAAAAATGCCCAGCATTTAACGATTCCAGGTTCTCAAATGTTAGAATTTGTTGCCTTTTTTTTGGTCTTACATTGATGTAAAATGAATATTCTGGGGTTTGGGACTGTTGGTCGGATAAAACAAGACATTTGATGTTGTCTCCTTGAGCTCTAGTATATTGTAATGGGCATTTTTCACAGTTTTCTGATGTTTTTATAGGCCAAACGATCGATTAATCAAGAAAATGATCATCAGATTAGTCGAAAATGAAAATTATCATTCGTTGTTACCCTACTACTACCTGTATAAAAACAACAAAGTGCTTAACAGGAAGCAGAAAAGAGAGAGAATTAATAGATAGAAAAAACATTATATAAAAAATAATGAGGTAGTTGATTAGTGCGCAAACCACAAAATATAAACTTATAAAATCAAGAAAAGCCAAAGAAAGCGGTCAGACAGCACAACATCTCTGAGTACAGATGACGACCATATAATGTCTTGTATGTCAGTTTTATAATCAATCATATTGTGACAGGAGGACAGTAGAGACCATCTTAAGCTGGTGTACTGTTGCAGCTGCAGAGTTCTGGGCCTGTTAGAGCTGAGCTAGAGAAGATCTGCTGGGAAGATCTGACATCTTTGCCCAAATCTTTAAGCTCAAGGAGTTACTTGCAATGTTACTTGTTTGTTTAAAAAAAAAAAAAAAAAAAAGCGCGACTGAACTGGTGATATCTCATGGAGCTCAACATTTGCATTAGGAATCAAGTGTAATCCCAAGTGTTTTTCACTGTGTTTAACATAGTTAAGTAGTATTATAGTAGTATTCTATAGTATCTGATCTTCTATCAGTCAGCTTCCTGTCTCTGTGCATGGTCTGACACAAAGCCTCACCCAGCCCCTCACCCTAATGTAATCTTTCTTGATATCTTACTGCAAAATTGAACAGATGCACTTATGCATCTTAACACACAGGGTGCACAGTGTGACTATGGATGACTGCTTTTATCTTAGGTCACTGGCTCCCAAACTGGGGACCAGGGTCTTTGTCGGGCATCCTTCAGAGCGAACTGTGCTCAGGATAATATCTGTCAAATATTATTACTAGAAATCTGCAGGATCTGACTCCACTTACAGTTTATTTAATTTGGTATAAAATTAGATTTAACAGCTAAAATCCTCAGATTAAGTTAGCTGGGATCAGCTATATGACATGTTATAGTTACAGTTATAGTTTTATAGCTACAGTTTATTTAATTTGGTATAAAATTAGATTTAACAGTTAAAATCCTCAGCTTAAGTTACCTGGGATCAGCTATATGACATTTTATAGGGGGTAAGGGAGGGGGGCTGCATTATCATGAGTTTGGCCTTTTCTTGATATGAAAGAGAGCCAAAGTCATCCCTTTGCCTGTCTCCTAAACATCATGTGGACATCTTCTTGGAAAACGTCCAGCATCCGTTTTTGCGGTCTGAGCACAAGAAGTTCCTCATAATGCTGTTTTGTTATGCAAGCCTGAGGTCTATGGGTTCGCGATGATGCGGATGTCTCTGGGGCCTCCCGGAGCCCCAGGGAGCACATCCTGTTTGTGCCCTGCCTGCCTGTCTGCCCTCTGCTACCAGACAAGACGCAGAGAGCCGATGAATCATAATCTGGCTGCTCTTTTCTAGTTTCCTGCCTCAGGAGTCAGTTCTTCAGTGAAAAAGTGACGAGTAAAAGATTAACATGAGGAATTTATTTCTCAAAGAAAGACTAGACATGACTACCAACATGTTTTATACAGGTGGGCTGGACGACAACAGTAAACCACATGAATAAATCAGTAATTATTTGGCTGTTTTCTTGCAATGCTTATTTTTGAAGCCTGAACAAAAAGCTAGTTTATAGCTTTCCTCGTTTTACCCTGGTAACTCCTCGCGGTTTCCCTGGACCAGACTTTGGACATCATGTGGCTTTGATAGACCACCACCTATTTGTGGCACACCCGGCAGCTTATCCTGGCGATGATGATGCACCTGGTGGTTGGAAAAAATAAAATCATAAGGTTTTTGACAGTGTCCCCAGGGTGATGCGTGTTGGGAGTATTGTTACGTTCCGCAGCAGTTGCTGTAAACTGAAAATGTCAAACTTGTAGACTCACTGTCGCCAGCCGGGCTTGCGTCATTAACCGGACCAGTCACGGCACTCCCAATGAACGATCGTGTCCATCCGCAATGAGAAAGACCTCTGTGTGGCTCCCAACAATAGATGATGAAACAACTTCGATTTTAAGACGGGGAAAAACACGAAGCTTGATTTCACAATACGATTGAACACTGTGGATAGTCCATCCTCCAGGCTTTTTTTTTACTGTTATATTTTTTAGGCTACAGGTGTAGTGTGTGTGCATGTGCGTGCATGCACGTGAAAGTAACAATAGCCGAAATTGTTATTTAATGGCAGATTTTACGAGGTCCCAGTTGGAATTGCTATATAACGTCACACGCTAATATAAAATAAAGCATTAAAGAATCTAAACGAATTTAAATATGGCCTCGCACCTATAATCTAGGCTGCACAGCATTAGAAAAGATAACTCATTAAATGGGCGCATGTCATTTCACTGGGATCCGCCTCCTTAATCCCTATTGATATTATACTGTCATTATATAATAGCCTATATATGAGCAAACGAATAACAAAACATGAATGAAAGAATAACAGGATGGAGAAATAAAACCAAACCACAGACATTTAACTTTATGAATGATGCAGTAGGTAGGCTATAACACAAACACACCGTAAAACGCCATGAAAACATTTAAAACTACTACAGCATTTGTTCTTTAGGGGTGTCAATCCATTCATGTGAGCAGTCTGGAAAAGCGGAACAGGTGTGATTGTTTTTCTTCCTGGCCTCCGTTAGTTAGCGCCAACTGTGCCTGACTGGGAGACTGGGCATGGCTCAGGTAGGACGCACACACATGCACGCGCGTAGGCCAACACGCGTGCTTCTGCGGGGCCTGAGTCTGAAATCCCTGAAATCCTGGGAAAGTTCCAGGAGGGGGAAGGCGGAGGGATCTTACATGCAGGCGCTGCGGTTCCAGCCAGGCTGACGCCGCCGAGGCTGTGTGGCTCTCGGCTGGGGCTGCTGGAGGAGTGGAGGCTCCGGGCTCTTCAAACCTGCGTCAACAATTCAGCAGACTGCCGGGACAACACCGGAAAATAGTGTGACTGTACCTTCACAATAAAAGCAGAAATTCAAGCATTTGTAGCGCAGGCCCGCACGACCATTTAGGCTAGTGTAGCCTACATTTGCATGTAGACCTAAATCTTGCTCTGTAAAAACTAAGTAAAAAATATAATGATTATCAAATATGCAATTTACTGATTTCATTCACAGATAACTAACACTGATTCCTAATATAACATTTATTTTATATTTTTGTTGTTTCTAATGTGTTCCAGTGTGTCTTTGATGCTTCAACACAGAAGAAAGTAGGCTAAAATGTAAAAGCTTTTTTAAGTAACTATGATTCCATTTAAAATTATAAATGTAATTTATAAACAAAATATTGAAGCAGAATTACATTTTAAACTGTTTATGCTTATTTTATTATAGCCCACACACCTTTTGTATTTTCTTGTTGGTGGTCTAGCCTATTTGGTATAACACCAAACTTATTTTACTCTTTTGTATTCGTTATATAATTTATGCCATGAGCATCTCTACTTAAGTACTTATTTTCGTTTGGGCTGACACCTTGCAACACATACATTTTGTCAACAACGCTTTTATTTTGAAACGTACAACTGGATGCAAGTTTTATTGAGGCTGACTTGACACTTCAACGTCAACACACGCTCACAGACACAATACACACACACACACACACATATACACAAACACAAACAGAGCACACCTTCGCCGCCACAATGTGCTGGCTTGAACTTCTGCAGACAGGGAAGCCTCCACACGCACACTGCTGTCTGCGCTGCACTTGTTATCACAACAGAGGTGAGAGAATAAACACATATTGTATATTTCCAGAATTTTTAATTAGCCTTTTTATGTCCTATGTTGTTGTGGATTTGTTGGCCAGTTAAATATTTAAGATAGTTGTTAAACACTTGTAATAATGTGCTCACTGGCGCTGTCTGGCAACTTTTTGTGGATTTAATATTCTATTATTTTCATGTATTGACATGACTGTGTTTGGACACAAACAATATTACAGCTGAGTATTGATCAGTAATCAATAGATAGGTCTACTATTTGGAGCACAAATGTAAGAATAAAAAAAGTAATTAGGGTTCTCTTGGATACATGTAGCTACTTGATTGAGTGGTTGAACTTGGGTTTATTGTTACATGTTATCAAACTATGACAAGATGCTTTTCGGTGCCAAGGCTTCTGATCACATACCGTACCGTCAAGGTGTGCGTTTATTGGTTAGGGCAGAACCTGGATTCTGTAGTGGCAAAATGACTCGTTGTAGTAGTAGTAAAAGGAAGCTGGCGTGTTTACTTTTTTGGGAAGGAGTGTCCTGGTGATAAAGCATTAGGTATTTAGCCTATCTGAGCCTGCAGACTGAGTGACGCCAGGCTCTATAAAGCAGCAGCGGCAGACTTGATGCCGCATTGATCCTTTGCGCTTTTGCTGTCATTGTAAACCCCAGCTGTCTGTTTGTCTGCGGGAAACCAGTGTCGGTCATATTTCTATCAACAAGCTTTCTGCATAATGTAGGTATGTTGCTCACGCTGCTTATTACCTGTGTGTATTTTGAGATCCATCTTATTGAAAAGTCCAAGATTAAAGAAGAAACTAATGTGGTTCTGCTGTGTATTTTAGATTGATAGGATGTCCAAGCCAAAAGCTGTGGTTGCAAGAGTTTCCAATTCACCTAGACTCTGCCTGCCAAGAGTTTTTTTTTCATCTGCATTAGATGCGCATAAACAAACCGGCGTGCATAAAGAGCAGAACGAGCAGATATAATCTGTCATGCAAGAATTCTTTACAATAACCTACTACAAAAACATTTCTACACGGGTCAAACATGATCCACTGTGCCGCAGGACGTTCTGCTACAGGAGATAAAACCGGTACATCACCATAATAAACTTACTATTGAGTCTCAGACATACTTTACTGTATGAATAGCTATTTGAGAAAAGTTTGAGTGGTTTATCAGTAAGATGGTGCTGCTGGAGTGATGCGCACTTAAGGGTTCCGTGAATATGATCGGAACTCAAGGCTACTTAAATATAGTGGAATGGACTATATATTTCAACACCACTATAGTTTTTAGATGGACAGAAAGAAATCGACACAAAAACAAGGCGGGTGAGCTCTCTCTCTCTCTCTCTCTCTCTCTCTCTCTCTCTCTCTGTCTGCCTCCACCCCCCTCTCCCTCTCCCTCTCCCCCTCCTGTCCTGTGATGTGTTCTGGCCAGACAGTATGGCTCCTGGGCGTCAGTGGCATGATCATAGAAACAGAGGCCAGAAAGGACATTCCTCATTGTTGGTGAATCTAGAAATGAACTTGGCCATCTTGCCCTGCTCTGTCTGATGCCGCTTTTGGTACGTGTTTCATTTTCTCCACAGAGAATAATGATCTTGTTGTTCAGCTTGTGGGAGATCAGTTTGGTGCCGGCATGGTCTCTGTATCGGTGTCCTGCTGATACAGCCACATTATCACGGAAATCCACCTCTAATGCCCAGATTGTTAAATATGAGTAGATTTTGGTTATGTGGTGTTCAGTCTTTGATTTCACTCCAGACCAGCTTATCACCTTAGTGACTCTGGCTAAATTCCCCATATTAAATCCCAAGGTCTCTTTTCTACCCAACCTTTCTTTCTCCAAGCATGCATCTGTTTCAGCTAAATTAACAGTTAATACTATATCTCTCACTTCTCTTGCCAGATGATTGAAACTTGACCTGGATTTCAGACTGTGTGAGGAATAACCTTCCCTGCAGGAGGCTTCGAATCCAGAGCTGCCGGGTCCCTCTTGTGCCAACACAGAGAGGGGATTTAGAGTTTTCTCTGCCCTGGCTGGAGTTCAACTCCTCCACCAGCGCTGCTCGGAAGTAACAGCGGAATACCAAAAGCAGCCTCTGTTTACACAGACTCATCGCCCTGCCTCTTTTATCCTTACCTCTGTCCTGGCCTCTCATTATTTGCCTCCTCACTCTTGTCCTCAAGGGAACTTTAATCCCTTTTACAGCACCCATCAGCTCATCTCGCCACCCATTTATCCATCTCATAATGAACTCTTCTACCTCCATTACGTCCCTATTCTCCTTCACCAGCCCGGCGGTGAAGCGCCTGCTCGGCTGGAAACAAGGGGATGAGGAGGAGAAGTGGGCGGAAAAGGCTGTGGACTCTCTTGTGAAGAAACTGAAGAAGACAAAAGGGGCCATGGAGGAGCTGGAGAGAGCCCTCAGCTGCCCCGGGCAGCCCAGTGAGTATCACAGTGTCAGCAGTAGTCTAGTCCAGTGGTTCCCAATCTGGAGGTCGGCACCCATCCAAGGGGTCACAAGATAAACCTTAGATGATTTACACTAGGAAAGAATTCAAAACATGCTTCTACTGCACAAACTAATGTAATTTTTCTGACTTAAATGTCTTTAATGTCTAATGTTTTGCTTGTTTCTTGTGAAAAACATAATACTTTTACTTCTCTGGGCCTCCAAAAAATATTAAAATTAAATCATTTGAGAGAAAAAGGACTCACAACAAACTGATATATTATGCAACATGCGCCCTGCAAGTAATGCTTTATTTTAGCGGCCATAAGTTTAGGAGCCACTGGTCTAAAGAGTATGTTTCATACTGGCCATTTCTCAACGTGCAAGATGGATAATCTACAGCCCCCTTATTTCCATTAGTGTCCAAGATCTATCTGTGCTTTGATTCTTTAAACTACTGCTCTACTTCTGTCAGGGTGTTTTGTTTTTAAATGAATAAAGATCCAGAAACCTGCCCCACCACTATCTTGAGCTGTTCTGGAAAAAATCTTATAAAAGCCTCAAATTATCATTTATGTTTAAAACATGATTTTTTAAAAATCTTATCTAGAGTGTCTTACACTTCTTCTCAGTATTTATTGTTTATAGCATATTCAACACGATCAGGTTAAGTGAAGATAGACATTTGGCACAAGTAGATCATCCCAGTAATTAGCTGAACATAGACTCAGCTTCAGATGATCTTCTTGCAGCTTGGAGACTTCCATTTTAGTGTATGAAAGGTAGTAACTGAATCAGAAATAGTTTTCATACTGTAAAAAATACAAGACAAAGTGCTGATTGCTAATCACCATGGTAACACATTAAGTCTTCAAATGACAGAAATTTCAACACACAACATAATCTGCCCATATCATCAAGCTGTATTGAGGTCCATGCTGTTTGATTTGAATCCTTCAGGCAAGTGCGTGACGATTCCTCGGTCGCTGGACGGGAGGTTGCAGGTGTCCCACAGGAAGGGTCTGCCCCATGTCATCTACTGCAGGGTGTGGCGCTGGCCTGACCTGCAGTCCCACCACGAGCTGAAAGCCCTGGAGTGCTGCGAATTTCCTTTCGGCTCCAAGCAGAAGGACATCTGTGTCAACCCCTACCACTACAGGCGCGTGGAGACTCCAGGTGAACATAGAGAACATCTTCTACATTTACTGTAAAAAAAATAAATAAAAAGGTTATTGTTGAATTTTAATATCATAACAGTAAAGCTTTTGTGGGTTCCAGGACATCTGATCTAATAAAGTGTTCCCAAGCCAAAAGGATTTGCAGTAATATGATCTTTTATAACAGCATCTGGCTCTTGCTCTGGGTTTCTCTTTGTCTCTGTTCACTCCCTCTCTACCTTTTTCTTTCCTTTCTCTCGTCTCCTCTTAGTGCTGCCGCCAGTTCTGGTCCCACGCCACAGCGAGTTCAACCCTCAACACAGTTTGCTGGCAAAGTTCAGGAACGCCTCCCTGCACAATGAGCCGCTGATGCCCCAGAACGCCACCTACCCAGAGTCCTTCCCTCCACTGCCCTTCTCCTCCTCCCCTTCTTCCTCCCTCGGCCAGTCTCCCACCTCACAGAGTTACCCCAACTCCCCCAGTAGCTCTGCAGAGCCCGGCAGTCCGTATCACATCACAGGTGGGAATCAAAACAAGCAAGCTGATACTTGCTTTAAGTGTTATAGTCTATGTGAAATATTCAAACACCTGTCACACGAGCAGGTTGCAGTTTTACTACGACTGTAGCAGATTCTGACTTTATGCATACCTCAGAGTCTCAAACTCAAGTCTCTGATGAATGTACATCAGTTACTTTTCCCATTTATCCTCTTCCTGTGATTTATGATCTGCTTTTCCAGCTGACACTCCCCCACCTCCGTACAGCATGATGGAGACAAGCCCTCAAAATGATGTGAAGCCCAGCAACTCCACAGAACCCATCAAACTCACATTTTCCGCTCCGCACAGAGGTAACTTAAGCTCACACAACCAAAGATATACGGAACATAGAAATGCATACAATATAAGTTGTATTTATACATATCAAGTAACAAGCAAGATATATCATGAGATGATAGAAATGTTGTTGTTGATGTTGTTATACTGTTTACACTGAGGCTGGTTGTATTAGCCACTGAAGGTAGTGTTGACAATCAATGAGCAGGACTGCTTGAGAACTGGATTCACAGGATTTTTGCATCAATGTGATACAGTCTCTAAAATTAAATATACCCTAGAATATAGAATATTTTATCCATAATGCCCACCTGTTTAGATATGCGGCCCGTATGTTACGAGGAACCAGAGTACTGGTGTTCCGTAGCTTACTACGAGCTCAACAACCGGGTGGGGGAGACTTTCCACGCGTCATCCCGCAGCCTCTTGGTGGACGGCTTCACAGACCCATCTAACAACAAGAACCGCTTCTGCCTCGGCCTGCTATCCAATGTCAACCGCAACTCCACCATCGAACACACACGCAGGCACATAGGCAAAGGTAGGCTGGACGACTCATGCAGGTGATTCACATCAGGACACATTCTTTTGAATAATCTCTTAATCCGTTTCACATGGACTGTACCCAATATACATTAGGTGACAGCAGGGGAAGGTTGTTTGCAATAGATTCCCAGTGTGCGTGCGTCTTTGTAAGAAATCACATCACTTCAGGCTTTACACACAGCTCATCTTCTTGTGCTGAATCTTTCAGGCCAAATGGGTTTTTTTCTCATGGTAAATGGGTTTAGAAAGCCCTCCTTTGCTGGACAGACATCAAGCACCTCTGGGTTACAGCAGACTGTGCACTGTGAAAATGTGTGTGGTTTTGAATGATAGGGATGACACAAAGGGTGGAGGGTAGTCGAGAAAAGCACAGCTCTTTCAGTTTGCTGACAATGAAGTGATTGAATATGTATATCTTTGATTATATGTTTGCTGTTTTCTTGGATGAAAGAGCTGTTTTTATGCTCTTTTGACATGCTCTGACATTTTAAGCATTTGCACCACAGTAAAATGACATGGGTTGTTTTTTTTTCCACACACGTTCACTTGATCCTGATTTCATCATTTAAGACTATTTGATTTTCTCCTCAGGTTTACACCTGTACTATGTAGGCGGCGAGGTGTACGCAGAGTGTCTGAGCGACAGCAGTATCTTCGTCCAGAGCCGCAACTGCAACTTCCAGCATGGCTTCCATGCCACCACCGTGTGTAAGATCCCCAGCGGCTGCAGCCTCAAGATCTTTAACAACCAGCTGTTTGCCCAGCTCCTCGCGCAGTCTGTTAACCACGGCTTTGAGGTCGTCTATGAGCTCACGAAGATGTGTACCATCCGCATGAGCTTTGTTAAGGTACTAAGCTTTCTTGTAAAATTAAACATTTGGGGATACATGACATTTAGCAGCAGAATGTAGTTGATGATCATCCTTTTTCACACATTTCTGCGCGTTATCTATATGGCTTAACAAGAAGGGTTGGATATCCACTCAGTTTTAGTTTTGCTCAGTAACTTAACATGCTGTTATTTTGACTTTAATGTGTTTAGCATGTCAAATCCTACTATACACAAAGTGGGATTACACTTGTTCACTTAGCACTCATTCATTTTAATAGTTAACTGAACTGCCAACATGCACAGCTGAGATTTATGGTTGTGTCTTCTCATCAGGGCTGGGGTGCTGAATACCACCGACAAGATGTGACCAGCACCCCCTGCTGGATCGAGGTACATCTGCACGGGCCCCTGCAATGGCTGGACAAGGTCCTCACACAGATGGGCTCCCCGCACAACCCCATTTCTTCAGTGTCATAACATCAACACGCACTTTTTAGTGTGTACTGCTGGTCCTTCACACAGGTAGTCGTAGATTCTGAATGTTCTGCTATGTCCAGGTTTTCTGTCCTTTGGTCCCCCTCTTGACATCTCAAACAGAATTACAAAAATGTCGATTACCCTCATGACTGAATTTCATTTAGCTAATTTACAGCTTATGTAGTTAAATGATCAAGTGTTCCTTCATTTCATTATATAATAAAGCCTTTATCCTCTCTGTTTTCATTGGGACATTACCTGCACTCCAAGATATGAAAAAATGGGATATTTGTAGGTACTCAAAGACTTGTGTTATGTGTTGTAAATGTTATTATGGTAGTATGTACTGTATTTCCATGTGTTCACTGTATGTACTGGTTGCTTTTTTCTTGTTTCATTAAAGTTGTTTTTTCTTTAAGAAAGATTTGAATTTATACAGCAATTTTCCCTCATGTTAAAGAACACTAGAAAAATTGCATTTCCTGAAGAAAATGCGTGGGAATGCTGAAAGCTGGAATTTATTTGCATAACACTGCTGAAAATGCAGGAAAACCAGTTTGTATGTGTGTGTGTTTGTGTATTTGTGTCTGTTAGTATCAGTATTTGTTAGTGTA
>LKNJ01002388.1:0-91128 GCA_002120245.1 Maccullochella peelii | reverse complement strand
CGGCAATATGTTAATGAGCCATGACTCTATTGGCCAGAACCAGTCTTCAGTTGTTTCCCCACACAAGTGTTCTTCCCACATTTATCAAATGAGTTCTACTTCAGGCTTACGTACTCTTATGGCCACTTTGAAGTTGAATTTCAAAAAGAAAAACAATACCTTGTGCACCATTTTATTTAGCAAATGTGTAAGTGCACACAGTCCTAAGTACTGTCCTCACTGACAGTTCAAGTCATTGTCGTTTACAGCAATGGTCATTTCAGTAATTTTTATCCATCTATTCGATATGTACCTTTACATTTTAGAAAACGAAGAAATTAAGGTTTGACTTATACACATGATGAAAGGCAAGGCATCCCGGTTTATCTTGCAGCTGCACACGCTGTTTAATGTACTGTATATGGGTGTATTATGTAGGTATAAGTGTAATATGCATGCAAATGCTTCTTCGTATATTATATATTTTACATTGTGTATTTTATTTCCTATTGCACAATCAAATAAAATGGTATTCAAATACTCAAATACTAAACTGTTGATGCACTCCTTACTAATACATTGACTGAAATGTGAAATGTTTACCTGTGGATTTAATGATGGTGGTCAGACTAAAACAATAGGTCGAGATGCATACTTGTTGCTTTGCATAATGTGTTAATTTTACATAGTTACAAATAAATCTTCCACACGACAGGATACTTCCTCCTTTCGTAAATAATTAAAAAAAAAGATCAAAGATAATATTCTGTTGAAATCACACAGTGAGATCTCCTGAGTAACTGCATTCATTCATCTTATTTTATGCATATTACTCTTGTTTTGCCTCCTTGCTTTTTGGATTTCAGCAGCTCCCAAGAGAATTTTGAACTCAGGGTCTTATAAACAAGCAATTTCCTGTATGTGTACAGACAGTTGTCTGGTCCACTGTGTGAAAGTAAATAACCAGATACTTTCTTCTACAGTTAAACCACTTGCAGAGAAAAGAGAAACTGATTCTAAGAAAATCCAGTTAAAATTCTTGAACAAAGACAAAACATGCTATACTGTATGTGCCAATATTTATATAATTTATTCACAATCCATCATGCATAATTTGTCAGTATTAATTACTTACTCTATTTAATATTACCAGTAAAATAAATAAGTCTTGGTTACAGCTGGAAATAGCTTTTAAAATTCAGTAATATACATTACATTAATGTACATTACATTAACTTAAACCATGAATAGTTTACCACATCATGCTGTTTCACACATTATCTTACAGCATTACATGTATGTAAAAGACACAGTATGGAATCACAAAGCTTTCAGATAGTGTAACTCTGATAAGGCACTTGTTTACAGTATATATCTTTGACTCATAACACTGAGTCTTTGGTCAGTTTCTACAGCTTCTGAGGTTGGGCTTTCACAGCTCCGTACTGAGTCCAGCTCCAGTCCTGCTCCTGGAGAGAGAACAAACACCACTAAACATACTGTTGTCCATCTACCATCTACTGAACACATTCATGCCATTCCCCCATCTAAAAACCTGAACCTTGACCTCGAACAGGTGAACCTCCATGATCTAGTAAAGACTGCAAGCATGAACACACTCCCTCACACCTGTATACCATACCATGACACTGTGCTCCATCTCCTGGGTGGCGTGTTGCAGCAGAGAAGTTAGCTGACTCAGATAACGCTGATTCTCATCCAGTAATTGATCAACAGTTTCACTGGAAGAGACAAAAGACTCTAAATTGACTGTATGAATGTGTTTTCATGTGTGTGTTAGTCTTGCGATAATCTTTCGGGGCTCCATATTGTCGTCAAGTCAATAGAAATTACAGAGATTATGAGTCCTGCTTCTACAAGCTACAAGACTTTGAGGTGCACGGGGTGACCTCTTGTGGCAGCTTTGTGATTTATTCAAAACCCAGCAGTTGGTTTCAAGAGATCATTCAACTCATTCTGCACAGTGTACATTTATACTCGTCTTCTAAACTGCAGATAAGCTAATGACAGCCACATGATGTTTTAATGTGGTTATTCAATTCACCAGTGTTCAGATACAATTGTAATATATATTGTGGCAGAGAATTGTGACTTGTACAAATCTTACCTGTCGGTGCGTTGTCTCCGTGGGGGGGGGTTGCTCTGGGTCTAAACACACAACCACACACTGTATTAGCTAGACTATTATTAGACTTATACATTTAAAACTGTATTGCAGAGATTCAAGCTCCTAAAACATCACAGATTTTCTGTAGTGGCATTTGTTATATACTCACACAGGCAACCCTGAGGAGGTACCAGAACTCTTTCTGTCTCCTCACTTGCATATGAATCACTGCTGTCTCTGCAGTTTTTATGTTTTGTACCGCCCTTTCCAACTTAGGGAACAAATCAAGGAGGCGCCGCTTACACACCAGAATTGTACTACAGAAAAAGAGAAACATGGTGGAAACCACAAATGACACACAGGGAACAGTCAAATGAAAACTTAGTTGTGCTGAAGTTTGCATGGTTGAGTGTGTGTGTGTGTGTGTCTGTGTCTGTTTGGACAGAAACTTGTGGACAGATCACCTCAGGTGAGTGTACATGTCTTTCAGCACTCGGTCCTGGTTCTGAACAGTTTGGAGAATGGTCTTCACCATGTCTGAGCTGTCACTGTAGCCATGTAGAGGGTCAGGACCTGTAAGAACACATGCTCTCATGATCATCCATGTACTATCATCTGACACAGTCATGTAAACACATACTACTACAAGCCATACAGGGACACATTTGTTCAGTGAATGCTTCTGCACATCTTACCAGCCATTTATTGCACATATTTATTATTATGAACATATAAAAGCAGGAGCCCCTATAACACATGTCTACTATTTTAAATGTGTAATGAATCATACTAACTTTTGCATTTAGCTTTCAGTTGCTTGTAGAGTTCAATAGCCTTTTCCTCGCTGACAAAAAGACAGAGAGTTCATTTTTGCATACCACAGATATTTTCAAAGTATACATTCACACTTTTTCCAAGTCTGTCTTAAAACAATAGTCAGGTCCCAGGTCAGGTGATGGTCGTCATTCCATTCAAATATATATTCTAAAGTTTATCTGGTGTTAATATGAAGCTTCAGCAGTCTGACTTAATCAAATCAAGTGGATATCCTCCAAAGTTACAGTCTGTTTAGTACCAACTTCCATTGTGTTACCCGGACAGTGTTTCCTTGCTGAGCTGCAGCAGAAAGACAGTAACACAAAGTTTCCATTGAAACCACTTTAGGAATGGATTTCTTAACGGCCAGTATGAACAGAAGGAATGACTACAGCAATCAATCCAAAGTACATATGAGCCCCTGACTATTGTTTTAAGACAGACTTGAATGTGAACCTGTCCTTTAAGGAAATGATAGTGTAAATTTAAGAGAGATACTGACAGCTGTTCCATTACATCCCCCTGTCTCCTTGCAAATGGACTCCTCTGCAACTCCACAATCTCAGAATGTAGAGCCACTATCTCTTCATCCAGATACTCCACATCTGCAACCTACAGCGGAAAACAAACTTAGCATGTACTGTTTTTAAATTACTACAAGTAAGTTTGTGTAGAATTACTCTGATATACTATACCACTGCTAATAACTGCCCTACCTTCATAAACCCATCAGCCTTCTTTTCATTTTCCTGCCAGGTCTTCAGTAATTTTTCGGAAGCTTCAGAAAAACACACAACAGCAGATAGCTCACTTAAAGCTTCAGTGGTGACTTTAAATGATGTATCACAGCAGGAGATTAACATCATCCACTCACAGACGCCGGTGTTACTCTGCTTGGTGTATTGCTCAAGGTCGTGCTGGATGCTGGTCTTAAAAAAAGCCAGTTTGGCTTGGAGCTGCTGCGACTGGGAGAACAGCGTGTTCCTGTACCGTGCTAAGTTGGTGTTGTAACGCAGCAGACTCAGCCTACACACACACAAACACAAAGTAAGGATGTTTCAGTGTGTGGGTATGTGTATTTGCGTGTGTGTTTGTGCACTTACATGGCAGCCCTCTGTCCCTGGTACAGGCGAATGTAGTCCTCTTTCAGTCCGCAGATGTAGCTCACTGCTTCCCCCCACACCTTTCTCAGTGCAGACAGTGGGAGCTGTGTCTTAGTCTCCCTCACTGAGAGAACACATCGTTCACAAAAGATATACGATTCCCACATTAACTTGGACAACAAATTCAAAGAATTTGCTATAACTTCCAAAGTATTTTGGGGTAAAAACATCAACAAAGATCTTGCACTCAAACCAGTCTTAATGACAGATGTAAGCTGAGAAGGAACTATAAATCTTGCACACTGTCGATCACTTTTATTCACTTTATCTACTTAACATTTTTGTCTTCAGCAGGTAAGACTCTTCCCTGCTGAAGATCTACAAATTTCTGGTTTTATTAGTCATGTCAGGTCAAGAAACAATGGTGAAGTCCCTCATTTTAAAAATGTGACAATACTAAGTGTTGTTAAAAGTCCAGAGAGCTGAGGTACATTCATAATTTGGGTGTTATTTTAAAAATCAAGTTTTATCAAATGAAAAAAGAAAAAAAAAGGCCAAAGGAAACCCCCCAGAGATCAGCAGCAGACAAAGGGATTAAAGCGCAATTTTTAGAACATAATTTTACAGCTCAGTATATACTGTACAGTTGCATATCTCACCTATGAAGTTGACACTGTCTGGCAGAGGTCTGGCAGTCAGCGGTCCAGAGTACTTGGTCAGGCTCTTATCAAACAGGAAGACAATAGAGCTGTCCCAACCTCGCTGAAAGCAGAGAACAAATATCACTGTGCATACTATAGTGTGTTTTAGTGGAGGTTTCGCTCGCTGGTAAAGTCTAGTTCATGCTGAGGTTTAGATTTGCAGATACATTTTCTTCCAGATGAGCCAGAAAGGCTGGAAGCAAACAATCTTCATGCATTAATTCATACTGCCTGCAAACATTTTGTCAAACAATTTGTCAGTTATTACAAATCGACTTGTTTGCCCTGTTTATTTTTAATCTACAAAAGACCAACTGGAAACTAAATGTTAAACTAAATGCATGTTGAAATGTGAACGCAAAATAACCCTTTCCAATCACTAGAAATAACAACTACAGTGTAATGCAGAACTACCCAAAATTTTAAAACAATATTTTTGAAATATGGAGATAAAAAGGTCCTCTGCTGCATATGTACTTGTGGCTGGACTTGTTTGACATTATTTTATTTTTTTTATTTATGTGTGTGTCACATACCAATCCATCTGGCAGACAGTGTGCGGGCGGTCTGCGTGGGTCGAGGGAGATTCCTGTCTCCAGCAGCAGCTCCTGACTCAGTGGGGAGATGTGTGTCTGAGTGTGCGTCTCCAGACAAAGCTGCAGGGAGTGTAAGCTCTCTTCAGCACCCAAAACCAATGAGTGCAGCTGGGCTGACGTCATGTCCAACACATGAATCACCTGGAGAAGGAAAGGCACAAAGCGAGGGGGTTTGCTTTTCATGCTGTCCTCATCTGGGATATAAAACCATAAAAGCACTCAATAACATCTGGTTTAAGTGAGTCTAAACACAGGTAAGGTTCATATTATTAACCTTCATGTTGATAATATTCTGTAGAGCTGTGTAGCAGCACAGCTTGTTTGTGTCAGGATCCAGCCCTCCACCACGTGCCACAGGGTCCCACAGTAACAGCATCTGCAGAAGAGACTCGACTGGTTCCAGCAGGGGCCTAAGAACACACACACACACACACACATAGACACACACACAGGTTAGATGCAAGTTAGAATGAATGAGGGACGCTTGACTGGTAGGTACAAAAAAGTGTCTTTTTGTCTCCACCTGCTGAGATTGTTAGGATATGGGAGATGTGTGGAGAATCTGATTTCTCCATTCATGTCCTCCACCGCCACGATGTCTTTGGGACCTTTGTTCTTGACTTTACTTGTCCTACAAATGCAGGCAAACATACAACCAGAGAAAAAGAACTGAAAATAAAGCCAAAAAACTAGATCCACAAAATGTTCCAAATATTCAGAAAAAAAATTGTATACAAGCCACCTTGTCTTGACCTTTAAAGCAGATATATTGCAGATAAATAAAAATGTTGTAGTGTATATCATACGTACATGTTTGTATCCTGTATATTCCTGGCTTATAGTGAGTCTGTTCAATATTGAATTTATTGTAACCTAGTCAAATATCTTTCTTTACGGTAACACTAAAATCAGTTGAGTGTAACATTTTGCTGTGATTTATATACACCGATCAGCCCGATTAGCAGCAGATCCTTTAAGTCCTGTAAGTTGCGAGGTGGAGCCTTGTTTGGTCTTGTGAGGTGCTGGACTTGTTTGTCCAGCACCTCCCACAGATGCTCGTTTGGATTGAGATCTGGGGAATTTGGAGGCCAAGTCAACACCTTGAACTCATTCTCGTGTTCCTCAAACCATTCCTGAACCATTTTTGCAGTGTGGCAGGGCGCATTATCCTGCTGAAAGAGGCCACTGCCATTAGAGAATACCGTTTCCATGAAGGGGTGTACTTGGTCTGCAGCAATGTTTAGGTAGGTGGTACGTGTCAAAGTAACATCCACATGAATGGCAGGACCCAAGGTTTCCCAGTAGAACATTGCCCAAAGCATCACACTGCCTCCGGCGGCTTGCCTTCTTCCCATAGTGCATCCTGGTGCCATGTCTTCCCCAGGTAAGCGACACACACGCACCCTTGTCAAAGTCGCTCACATCCTTACGCTTACCTATTTTTCCTGCTTCCAACCCATCAACTTCCAGGACAAAATGTTCACTTGCTGCCTAATATATCCCACCCACTGACAGGTGCCATTGTAGCGAGATAATCAATGTTTTTCACTTCACCTGTCAGTGGTCATAATGTTATGGCTGATCGGTGTATAGACACTCATCAAATCATTTTGAATTATAAGATTTTCTCATTATATATGTGTATATTTTGCAATATATATTTCATACACTGAGAAATTGTGGAATGTTAGATCCTTCAAATGTGTGTTTCAATGTCATGTGCATGCCCAGGTTCTTCAGAATACAGACGAGAAACGCATTGCTGCTCTGTTGACTCACCACTGTACAGGTTGCATGTGGTGTAAAAAGGGGCGAAAGCCACAAGTGCATTCAAAGATCACTGTCCCAAAGCTCCAGTAGTCCACAGTTACTGTGTAGGGTTTATTCTCAAACAGCTCTGGAGCCTGGCACACATACAGATGGATTTATAAAACAGATTGTTGACGTCTGTTGAAAAAAAACAAAAAAACATTTGCATTATTGATGCAACACTTACCAGATACTGGAGAGTTCCAACAAAGGATGTGCAGAGACTGCCCTGATCGAGGTCTTTTGCATAACCCAGATCTATGATTTTATGGACAAGCTGGAGGGAAACACAGTTTCATAATGAACCATATAAAACCATATAATATACAGGCTGTATGTATGTACAAAAGGAAATTAGTTCACCTTCCCACCAACCTCCTGCAGAACTATGTTCTCTGGCTTTAGGTCTCTGTGAATGATCTTATTTTCATGGAGATACTGGATACCAGAACCTGTGTTTGTAAAAAAAATAAACAAATAAAAATAAAAATACCTTGTGCATCAACATGTTATAACAGTGTCCTTTTTGACAAAGTAAAAGGAAAACATTACCAATCTCACTGATCAGCGAGAGGACTTTACTCTCCTTTAGCCCACAACAGTTTTCTGGTTTATTCAACACCTGAATAAAAAGGTATAGAGGTTAACAGCGCAATGCTTGAAAAGACAACAAATTGTTTGGGGTCTTTATAAAATACCCACTTGATACCTTGCGTAGGTCTCCTCTTGAGCAGTACTCCATGGCCAACAGAGGTAAGTCATTTAAAGCAATAGAGTTCAACTCTTCTGGAACTTCTCTGGCCTGAACAACATTCAAGTGGTTCAGCCTATAACAGAAAGAGAGCCAAACATACAGTGATGGTTTGACAAGAAGAACATGTCCAGTGAAGTTTGTTCATGGGCTACGTTGGGAACACAAGCAGATGATTTACACTCACTTCTTCATGATCTGAATCTCTCTGCTCCAGCGGTCTTTGTTCTTGGTGTTCAGCTCCAGGCGGCAAAGTTTCACAGCGATCTTCTCTCCCGACTCCTGCTCCAAACAGAGAGAGGGAATAAAACCAAGCCAAAGACACATCTGGGTCTGGGATTTATGTTCTCCTCAGGGTACAGGTGGATGACAGAACTTACAAGGTGCTGGTACAGGTAGACATGCCCAAAACCTCCCATCCCAAGCCTCTCCTTCATCTCCCAGGAGCCACACAGCTGGTTCTGTTTGAGTGCAGTCCGCTCCATAGTGTGAGGTCTCCTGGAGCCGCTGGGCAACTGAGGTAGTCTGCTAGAGATCTCCGCTAAAAAGAGCCAGAATAAAAAATCTGTCACTGTCCAGAAACATTATGGCCTACACTGTAGATCTTCGTCAAGTGTTCTGCTGTTTAAGCCTTTTAATTTATGCATTACACATATGTCCTCTATGCACCTGCAGGCTACTTTTAATAGTTAAATGTTCTTTACTACTTATTAATATGTATTATGTTTTCTTCATGAGAGAATATCACAAATGTTAGTAAACCATTTCTCACTCTACTTAACATGCTAAAATACCAGCCACATATTAAAGCATAATGTATATTTTCACTTTTAAATTATTGTATTAGTTTCTTTTTTTAATTTATTTTTTTAGATTCCAGTGGTGCACTTTTTTTTTTGTTTAATATATTTTTTTGCTGCATCAGTGACCTGGTTTTTACAATGGGGATCATCAGTTTTGTTTAATCTTTAATTCCATTTACTGCTCTTGATGTTGCACTCATACTGCAGCGTTAGCTGTCCTAGTAAACCCAAGGTTACCAATTCCAATGGATTACCAATGTTAGGTTCAGTGAAGTCACGTAACTCAAAGACAGCTTGACTATGTTGAACAAAAAGTCTACTAAATGGCACACCTCACTTCACAAACATTATCAACGCACCTGTGCAGGAGGTCAGCGTCGTCAGACGTCGCAATTAGCTTACTTCAGATGTCAGAACATTGTTGCTTCGGAGTTAGCTAACCGTGTTGTCTATGGTTCGTTTTCTTATTTAGTGTTTAAGCAATAAGGTTGAACCAGCGCAGTTCTACCTTTTCCCTTTACAGCCCATCAAACGCGGCTTTAAAGTTAAAGTTTATGCTGCGATTTTGTTATAGTTTTGCGTGGAAAGCTACATCGAGAGACGAACAGCTCGGCATCTGCTTCAAGTGAAAGTACAGACTGACATGCAGACGTTGTTTCTGCGCATGCGTGTCTGCAGCAGCGGACAGGACTGTCAAACACATGATAGGTTTTCTGCAGGACTACTCCCTCTGTTGGGGGATTTCCCATTCCACCCATACCCAAACTAGCTGACAAAGTGTCGGGTGATGGATTTAATCATCAACAGGAGTGATAAGCCTACTCGGGGTTTTTTCTCTTTTTACCATAAAAGCAGGCCTAACCTGAATAATCAGTAGCAGCTCAGAACGAATATTTCCAAAACTCTGACAAGGTCTTAATTTATTCAGTAGATGGTGCCATATGCACAGTTTCAGTCATGATCCGACAGTCATTACAATTCAGTACACAGACTGAAAGGGACAGATATGAAAGTGGCTGTCTCTGAAGCTGTGTACTCAGGTACTCACATTACAAGAGTAATGAGAGTACGAGAGACCTGTGCACACACAAGAAAACATAGCCTATACAGTATAAGCATAAATAAACACACAGAAATGTATTAGTTTCATATTAAAGAGAACAATTAGCCTATAGTGGCATTTAAAATCTTCAAAAGGAATGACATTAATTTCAATTGTGACTCATTGTCACATGCGGTACAGCTAAATGTCTTATGACCTTATATTATGTTATATATTAGGGGCGGCTGTGGCACAGAGGGTAGTGCGGTTGTCCATTAACCCCAGGGTTGGTGGTTTGATTCCGGCTCCTCCTCTCCACATGTTGAAGTGTCCTTAGACGCTGAACCCTAAGTTGCCCCCGGTGGAGGCCAGCATCGCAGCTGTGTCCCCATTGGTGTGTGATTGGGTGAATTAGACTACTGTTAGACCTTAGGTTACTGTTACACTGCTTTGAGAACGGTTGAAAAGCGCTATATAAGTGAAAGTCCATTTACCATTATAAATACTGTGTTGAGATGTGAGCAGAGATAATGAGGCAGTTTTTTCCAGTAGAGCCTTATAGATAAATAATTTACAATGCAGCCTCCTGCTGTTGGTTAAAGAGGAACATCCCACTTTTTCATATAGGATACAATGGTGAGTCAAGACTTTATCAGCTGTGCAAGTGTAGTGCACTGTCATCACAGTCAAGAGGCTTTAAGGAGGAGGGAGAGGCGTGCATATACAATATACACAATATCACCATAATCAAGTGCAAACATAATTGTAGATTGAAAAATGGGCTTCCGACTAGCAGAAGAAGCACATGACTTCAATTTTGATCTTCAGTTTCCTAGTCAGGTATACATGTGGTTCTTAAAAGTGAGTCTGTTATCCAGCCAGATTCCCAAATATTTGCAACGTTCAACAACTTTGAGATCCTTGAGTTTTGGTCCCAGTCTTTCAATGATCTATCAGAAATTGCATTAAATTGACATTTTAAAAAAGGGCACTTTCTCTGAAGCATTTAAAAGATTCTGTTGATTTTTCTACATTTCAAACCCAACTAATCTTTCACTGAGAACAAAAATTGGACCATTAATTTACAGGGATACAATAAAGTGTTGTTGTTTTTTGTTTCTGAGGACAGTATGTCAAAGATGATTTAAGGGTTTGATGAATCAGGGAGAACTCAGAATTTCTTAATCTAGTAAATAGAAGATGAGCTCACAGTAGACCGTGAGAAATATGCAATTACTCAAGGAATGTTACAAGATCCTTAAAACATTGAGTAAGGGCTGATGCCATGAGAGCCAGTGCTGGTTGTGACACAAAATGCTCTTCAACTGTCTGTGCTTTAGTTGTGTTTGTTCCCCTCTATGTGAAACAGAGTTTCAGAGAAATATGCAAAAGTGCAAACTTATCCAATTGAAGACTTATTAACAAAACTGGCTCTTTGCTTAGCAAGTGTTCAACCATTAGTAATATTTATTCCATTATATATTTATTGTATTTAATATCCCTTTGCTTTCTCTACGCGTTGCACAAAAGAAGTCATTTCTGTTTGTTGTCTGCAGCATATCAAAATGTCCAGGTGAACCTGAATAGTCTGCTGAAAGCAAGAGAACCATTTATTTTGATATATTTTATATATTATATATTTTATAACCATATTTATATTTATATTCACACTGAAAGTAGCTATAGGTTACAAGTGAAATGTATGCAGGCACGCCAGCCCTAATAGTTGCTTCTCGAAAGTCTTTGGCCACACAATGTTTTGTTTTATTAATATTCTACTTTTTCTCAGGGTGCTGGAAAGGAGAAGCAGACAGGTATCACATGATTGAATAGGGAAGCTGAAAACATGTCCTGAAATTTCTTGTCAGCCCTTGAGGTGATGTAAGTGTGAATAGTTTGGAGTGTGATAATAAATGTTCTCAATGGTTTATCTTGGCTTATCCTAGCTCCTTGGGTTTTGTGTTTGTCCCTTTTAAACATTTTCTGTGTTCTTTTATCTTTTAATTTTCACTTCCTTTAAATTTTACTAGTTTACTTCTAAATCTTGTATCTCTTGTATCGCTTGCCTGTATTTTTGCCCTTTTATATTGTAAATCTTTTTACCTTGTTGTATTTTTATTACACTGTAAAGTACATTGAATTGCCCTGGTGTATGAAATGTGCTATACAAATAAAGCCGCCTTGTCTTTCCTAGCCTTGCCAGTAGAAACTGGAGTAATAGGACAGTTAAAATGTCCGGTAGGGTTCGAGTCAGAGGTGTTTTGAATCAGAATTCAGAATTCAGAAAATAGAAATAATAAGAATTGACTTCCCTTCTTGGAGTTTAAAAGTTCACTCTGACAGAAAATGAGGTAACCACACTTTAATCAACATAGTGGGCAATGCTGTGAAGTCTATTCTAATTTCATATCTGGTTAGGCTAAAAAAATAGTATATGAATCATACTCTACATACATTTTCTACTTTCTCATTTTCCGTGCACTGCTATTGTGTCTCCTATGAGCAAACTCCTACTGTCTACAGAAATATATAAGCTCCTACATGTTCCAGTACAGGATGTGACCCTGATATTATAGGGGAATAACACAGCACACACAAAAACCACGGTAACACACAAATACTTGGGCTAGCACTATACTGCTGTCATAGAGGACTGTAGCTACAAATTCTGAGCTCAGTCCCATGTCCTTTTTTAAAAATAAAATAATCCCACTATAGTTTTTGCAGGTGTGACATCTACAAATGTGTGGTCACATTTGGTTTGTTGGAATTCCTGTTTTATGTGTTTTCATGTGAAAAGGGGCAGATGTGATCATACTTTTATGGTTTGAAGCTTTAATTCCATGAGACTTGCTATATCAAAGATTATTGTGAACTGCTGTGAGATGATTTTGTCTAATAAAACCAGAGAACAGCCTGCTGACAATGTATTCTGATTTTCCTGTATAAAACATGACACATCATCTGTTCACAGCTGTTGACATCTGTTCAAAGACAAACACTCAACGGTGCAGCTGGCTTCAACCACAAATATCTGGGAATTTCTGGGTTGGATAATTTCTGTGTAATACGTAATTCTTCTTTTGGTGAAACACCTGTATGGGACTAAAAGAAGACTTTTATCAGAGAAGGCTATTGGAGTCAATAAATAAATGGATTAATATGTGTTGTTCAGTTGTTTCATGCTTCCTGACTTGGCATCATGCATGATGTACGTGTTTATCTCACTCCTTAAAGACCTCCGGTCCACAAAGGTGTCATATCTGGCTATTGTCACATCAAAGAGGAAGAAACATGAGTAACACAGGCGTCAGAGATTTTAGTCTAGAAATCCCCATGCAAAATCCCTAACAATGCCTATTGTTTAAGGGAAGTTGTGTTACATTACTAATATAAGATGTGCAACGAATGTTGTTGTATAATACTGAAACACAGCTGTTATGTTATCCAAACCAGATGTAGGAGTAAAGAAGTTAAAGTTACTTATCTGGTAAAAATGTATAATTCTGTCAGAATGTAAAAGAATGTTGGAATTTCGTGCTTTTAAGTGGTCTTGATGAATGATGCTGCTTTCTGCATGTGGTAAAAGGCAGATGATTCAAGAGGATGTACTTGTCATTATAGCTGCAGTGCATGGTGTACTGATAGAAGAAGTGAGATCACACATCTTATAATAAATAAACACATCCTGTGGTCTTAGGTCTTTAGGTTTTGTGGTCTTTGTGTCTTATGTCTCTTGTGTCTAAGCAAACTTTGAGGAAAGAGTGTCTTGCTTGTTATATGTTTAAGAATAATGATAATTTATTTATGTAGAACCTTTTTTAATGGGGCTACAGAGTGACAGCAATGAAAAACAAGTAAAAGCATGAGAAAGTATGGGTAAAATCTTCAGATAACACAAGTGCCAATAAAATCACATGACAGGAAAAATACACTAAAGCACATAAAAAAGATCACCTAATAAAAAGCTTTTTTTAAATATAAAAGTAAGCTTTCGTAAGAGGTCACCAATGTAAGATGGAGCAAGACTATGAATAGCTTTATAATAACGTTTCAAATCCAATTTGAAAAGTAAGGGCAAGTAAAATAGGAGCCATATGTTAATTTTTACTTGATCTGGTTAAAAGCAGTGTAGCTGAATTTTGTTTCAGTTTTAAATGGTGCATGCTCTTTTGTTGAGACCAGAATATGATGCACAGCAAAATATGGCGATTTGACGATGAGCACAGTCATTGTGATGTTTATAAATTTGGCTACCGGCAGTGGTATGTCTACCACAAATATAATAGAGGAAACTGACTCTTAATTTTGTTTGGAATCCACCATCATAATTTCTGAATTAACCAGTCTGAATTATCTGGAAATAAGTTCAATCAATGTAAGTGTTTCAATGGAGCACTGAACCAAACACAATATATACTGTATATATACTGTATATACGTATATATATAATGTGGGGAAATGTAAAAGGAACACAAGGGATCAAGGAATTAAATACCAGTTTGAGCTGATCAAGACCATTTAGAGTAAAAGAGACTTTGGTTTTACATTAAGACATCATGTTATGCCTTTAGCAAAGTAGCATTTTTTTATTCTAAGCATATGTTGTAGTGTCTATAAACCAAATTTCTGTTATGGGAAAAGAAAATGTCAAATTGGTTTGAATCTCAAACCTGTCATTGTACCTTTGAATGGGATGTGCTCTTCTGCACCCACAGCTGCAGCAGTTCCCATTGTACACATGACCAATTTTGGATGAACTCCTATTCACTGTATAACTGTGGTTTTAAGAGGAAAGAGGGGTTGTTAGATGTCACAGTGTATGTGTCACAGGACATGACAAATTCTTTGGTCAAGATTTTGCTGATCAGCAATTGGGTGCTGTTGGTGTTACCTTCTCCTAAATCCCTCCCTCTTGTAGCCTGTGTGTTTTAAATATGAGGGAAAGCGGGGAGGATCAGCACTGCAACACCAGAACAACCAACAGCGTGAGTCTGAGTCGTGCCACAACAAAGAGCTTCATCAGGATTGCAAGTTTGGACAGAAAGGTAAACATATATCTAACAAAGCTTCCTAGACTGTGACATTCAGCAAAATGTAAGAAGTTGTTTTAGTTTAAGACAAGTCTAGTCAATTTTGTTTATATAGCCCAATATCACAAATCACAAATTTGGGGTTTTACAATCTGTACAGCATATGACACCCTCTGTCCTTAGACTCTCGATTCAGATAAGGAAAAACCCTTTTAACAGGGAAAAAATGAAAGAAACCTCAGGAAGAGCAACAGAAGAGGACATGCAATAGAGTGTGTACAGAAAAGACAAACATAGTAAAAGTATAGTATGGACAAACATGTGATGATACTGTGTCAAAGAAATATCTAGAAATTCAATGTTTGAACTGTACGCAATGTGATATAATGGTGTGCGCATGCTATAATCAACCTAAATTGATACTGCACTCACTGCACAGATAGAGATTATGTTTACAGTACAGAGTGCACACAGTGAGCATGCTCTATCTGTTGTTTGCACATTAAAACATCCAGATCAGTTTTTCCTCTGCAATAGATGTACACATGCAATTAACAGAAATGTAAGACTGTGTGAACTGAAGATGAGAATACTCAAACCCAGACAAAGAAGCCACGTGTCCGTTCAATAGACACACTTGTTTCTGTCTTGTCATGTGCTTAAAGATAAACTCCATATAAGGGCATGGGAGCTTTAAATCCACTCGTCCGTGTTTGATTGTTCCATTTCTGTATTTTTTTTTCTTATTTCAGTCAAACCAAAATATCCCCAAAAAGGAGAAGTGAAACCAGACATAAAGATGAACCTGTTAGTCATACTCGTCATCCTTGCAGCATTCAGTGTTGATGCGGTAAGCAACAATAGTAATAGGTTTAATAATCATTACCCAGGGTGTTCAGAAGGTTTTATAAATCTGCATATCAACCGTGTTTGTCTGTGCTCCTCTCAGGCTTTTTCACAAAGATGGCCTAAAATGCGTGGGTCACTTAAACCCCGGGGCCTTAACAGGGGTAAGCCAACTGTCAAGGCGACACATACTGTATTCTTAATATTCTGCATTTGTTGCATCTGGTGACAGACATTAAATGTTCTCATCTCTCGTTGTAATGTGATCTTCAGAGATTTGTCAGTCTGGGGATGGGAGCAGTTACAGGGGATCTGTTTCTGAGTCGGCATACAGCAGAAGATGTCTCAAGTGGAGCAGGTTTGAAAACCCTCGGGGAGCTTCAAAGGGACTCGGCAACCATAATTACTGCAGGTATACCTTAAGTCACCAATCTGGCACCTAGATATGTTAGGGAGAGGTATCGTATGTTTAATATTATTTCACTTGAATTCCAGGAATCCTGACCATAGCTTGATGCCATGGTGCCGTGTCCTAAAAGGAAAGAAGATTGTGAGGGAATTCTGCGATATTCCCAGATGTAAGGATGACACTGGGAAATTAAAAATCATTAAAATATTGTATGTTTGATTTGGATTCTTCTAATGATCTCCTTTTTCTGCTCCCACACAGGCTCTACACCAACAGTAAAACCTCCTCCTGCTGTGGACACAGGTACTGTTGTTGTTTAAATACACTTTTTCTAAATGTCATCTTGTGATTCCCTTCATCAGCACTCACTGACTTGTCCTGTGTGTCCCTGCAGAGCTGACATGTGGAGAGAGGTCTGAGCGGAGGATGCATAAAATCGTGGGTGGTTCTTTCACACCCATAGAGTCACACCCATGGGTCGCTGCTATCTTTCGTCGAGGCCACCGTTTCCTCTGTGGTGGCTCTCTCATCGCGCCATGCTGGGTTGTCACGGCTGCACACTGCTTCTCTGATGAGTGAGACAAAACACACACACAGAAAACACAACACACTATCATTTCCTCCACTACAGTTCTCACTATAATGGAAATGTGACTCATATGGGTAATGTAATATGTTACACACTTGTGTTTGGTTTGTGTTCAGTTATGAGACCAACATCAATCATCTGACTGTATACCTGGGGAAAACTGCCATCAATGACACAGATGCTGACAGGGAACAGAGTTTCACCGTGGAAAAACTGATCACCCACAAAAAATACAATGAGTCCAACTTCAACAATGACATAGGTGTGCACAATTGTATTGTGTTTATGTATATGAGTGAGAAAGATAAAGGGCTGCATGGGTGCTTTGTGTGCAGGACTCATAGCTGTGTTTGTCTTTGCATTCCAGCACTGTTGAAGATCAAAAGCAAAAATGGAGGATGTGCGGTGAGGTCAGCATCTGCACGGTCAGTGTGTCTTCCTCCACTTCACACTCAGCTTCCTGCAGGATTTCACTGCAGCATCGCAGGATATGGGAGGGAGGAATACAGTATGTACTGCAGAACCTCTAATCTACAGATTCATGACTGATCTCTCAGCCGTTTCAGTGATTCATACAACTGTTTTGTCTGCAGTGGCGTGGCATAACTCACAGTACCTGAAACAGGCCGAGGTGGAACTGATCTCCCAGGCCAACTGTAAAAAGGAATCATACTATGGAAATCTCATCACTCAGAACATGTTCTGTGCTGGGAGTCCTGACTGGAGCACTGATGCCTGCAAGGTGAGCAAAGAACCCAGTGTGTGAATATGTGTGTACGTGTGTGCACAAGGAAAGAGGATATAAAAGGCCTAAAGAGAAAAAAACTGAAGCCTTCTTGCTTGCAAACAGTGAATGTCTTTACTCTCGCTTTAAATGTTCTTTATGCAGAATTGCATAAAGAACAGAACTTAATGGACGTTGTAATCTAACATACAGATGTGCAACATGGTTCAAGCATCAGCAGAATTAAAGGAGATCTGGAGCACTCTTTTCTCTTCCTGAGGAGAAGCACTGAGTTTTAAAAGTGTTGCATACCCTTAGATTTAGATGTTAGACTGAATGCTTTTTAGTCTTTGCATTGAGGAGTTTCTAATGTTTTTACATTTTATTTTTCACATTGACATGTTTTTTGTGAAATGACTGCTAATATTAAGAAATAAATGTATCACAAATTATTGCTATTTTATTATACCTCAGAATTAATATTAAGAGTGGCTTACCTTGTCTGAAGTACCTGCCTGTCGTCCAATAATTATTCTTATTCTGAGGTTCAATGGACAAATTTAGTTTCATAAAATTGTTAAGATATTGGAACCTTTCTTCACGCTGTGAGCACTGACTGACTGCTGTGTCCTCTCCTCACAGAATGACTCTGGTGGTCCGTTGGTGTGTGAAGTATCAGGTCGGATGTTTCTGTTCGGGGTGGTGAGCTGGGGTGACGGCTGCGCCAAGAAGAACAAACCAGGGGTTTACACGCAGGTCACCAATTACAACAAGTGGATTGCAGCACAAACAATGGTCCCCAAATACACGGAAGGACTAATGTATCCCACAAAATGAAAATGCTGTGACTTTCTGTCACAGCATGCCTGTTGGGCATTTAATTTCTTAAAGGAAGTATTATAGGCTCTGTTTGTATGAAAATATGTTGCTTGGTTTGGTTTCAAATAGCTGAAAGGCAGTGAAAATAGTTTTGCACAGTTACTGTAATGGTTCAAAGTGAATGTTTATTTAAATGTATTTTATTGCATATAGTGTATAATACATTTTTATTACCTGTATGAGTATGAGTTTTTTAAAACAAGCTATTAGAGGGTTTATTTATCTAATTTAATTTAATTTCCTCTTGTTGAAGGCTGGCCCTGCTGTTTATAGTAAATAAAATATTTATATTACATGTTTGTTGTGCTCATTAATCTCCAAACCTTTCTGTCTCTCTCTTGCATGTGCATACTCTTGCAAGCACACGCACATAAAAATGTACACACTCACTTGCTTGCTTACAGAAGGCCCACATATTTCTGTTCCTGTGCTCATGCTGTTTACCAGAAGAACAGCAGCAGCAGCAAGCATCTGCTAGAGCAGCCACTCTCAACCAGTGGGCTCAGTTGGTTTTTTAAATGAAAAAGTGATGTGGAAGACAACCCTGCACCAGTAAAAGCTCCAAAGCATGTGGTGAGGAAATATGACCCTGAATACATTAAATTTGGGCTCATAATGACAGTACAGTGTTTTGAATGGGGTGAAATCCTGTCAAATGAGGTGCTAAAACCATCGAAGCTCCAGGTTTTTTCTCATTTATTTGGGAAGGTGGTCCTCGGAAATGTTTTAACAATCAGAAGTAGGCCTTAAGATCCAAAAGGTTGAGAGCACCCCTGTGCTAGAGAACATAAATATGTGCCTAACAAGTGAAATATACATTTTATGAGATGAACTGCAGAAATACTGCAAAAATTAAGATCCAAAACAACTGGGTCTGGCACTCAGACAGTTTGTGTGAGTTCCATTCAGTTCAGTATGTCCTTTAGTGGAAGTGTCCCTAAGTGAAACACTGGAGGGCACTGTGGTGTAAACATTACATACAGGCAGCTCAGCAGTCTCAACCACACTGAGAATGTCACGTATTTTAGTATAAACAACGGTGACAGTCAAACTGACTAAGTATCTTCATAACTGAGAGCAGTTGTAGGTTTAACTCCCACACTTTGAATCAGTCAGATGTGTAGCAATTACTTCTTTACTTACGAACTGCCAAATGAGTCAAACTGGAAATGCTAAATATAATTGAGGTTTTGTTCTTGTATCTCTCTAAAGATGCTATGAATTATTCCACTAAACAAATATCGAAAAGACTGCAGCAGATTTATCTTCATACACTGTAGTTCAACATGAAACTAAAACATACATGACAGCTGAGATTAGATGGTTGATGGTTATAGCTGTAAATGACGGATAAGGAAGCAATCTGGCTTTTCTTCCCTCCTGACTTGACTTCCAGCCTATTTGCATTTTATGGGCACATCAAATAATTCTCACCATTGTTTAAAACCTACACAGTGAAGCTCCTCTACAAACAAAAAGATGTTGGTGGAGTCAAACCTCAGGGATCTTTTCATTTTCATCTCCTGACTCTTGTGCCAAGATTGTAAGGGAGAAATAGAGACTGAGAGAAAGCCCAGGTCATGAATAAACAACTTTGTTCATCAGTGCAGCTGAGATGCTTTTAAAAAATTTTTTTATTGAATTACCCCGGATTACAAATCCTGTTAAGATATTTCAGTCTGGACCACAACAGTAGACCGACCAACAGACCGACAGACCAACAGGCCAACATTGCTATCCCTATAGAGCCACGCCGCTATATGGCTAAAAATCCACAAGACTGTTCGTTTTGTCAGAATCATTGCTGTTTTACCATATTGGCACAAAGGAAGAATTGTGTAGTGGTCAGTTACTGTAGTATAAAACAAAGTACAAACAATATCGAGCGCTGACTTTGGGTTTACAAACACCAGTTTTGTGTGTGTGTGTGTGTGTGTGCACAGACAGCACATAGTTTCTATCCCAAAATCAGCTGTAATGAAGGCAAAGTTCTATTCTATGCTTTTGTTTCTATGCAGATTTAAGAAACAATATTGATTGTCTCAGTAAGAAACTATTATTTATATCCATATTCAGCATTGTACAAATGAATGTAGTTCTGCTAAACATGGTTCTGCTGCAGAGCGGGGAAGGCCGAGTGTCACATCTTGTCAGACAGCTTATGATTCCCAGGAAAGTGTCAGTGTGGAGCAGCGAGTGTTTATATGTTCAGTTGTCCACTGACTCACACCTCTCTGTCTATAACCCCATACCTCCAACACCAACACCCCTCCCAAAAAAAGAAACATGTCACAGGAATGCTAAGCACCACTGCTCCAATCATGACAAGCAATCAATCAATGCAAATATATTTACAACAGCAACACAGAGAGGTCCCAGATACATTGTGGTGTAATCATCTAAGCACACTCTGTTGCACTGAACAACCACAATCCAACTGGTCATCACGTCATTATTGAAAGCATACTTCAAAACCTCTCCAAGCAACCTGCTGCAATGCTTTCTATCAAAGCCTGTTTGGACAAGTCCACATATACAGAGAGTTCACAGCGGTGCTACTGGAGCCAATCACAGGTCGTCCTATTCCCCCTCAATTATTCACAGAGACCAGTTTACTTTACTGCTCCTCTACTCTGCCTCAATCCTTATATGGATTTGAGATGCTGCGAGTATGAGTCTTACTCCTCTTTAAGGACAATTCCTAAGGAAGAGGAGAGGAGAGGAGAGGAGAGGAGAGGAGAGGAGAGGAGAGTAACAGGGTCTATTCTAACCAGGTGAACCAGTCTCTCTGGTTTGGCTCATAGCCACTTGTCTACACCCACATTAGGGACACACACACACACACACACACACACACACACATAGGGGGGTCTCTTGACTACAGGCTCTTGAGTCAACACCAGGTCTCGGGGGAATACATACTGCTGTTTTTGCTGCTGGGGTCTCCGGTTTCCCCAAAATAGAGTCACACACACCATCAACAACCATCAGTTACAGTATGGGATACATCTCATTCTTTCCAAAGAAATTGCTTTCACTCTAATGCACACAGTGCAACCTGTCAGGTAGGTGTTAAACCAGCAAGACGACTGTTCATCCTGAACCCTCTGTGTCAAAGTAAAGAAGTTAAGGAGAAACAGTGTGTGGGTGTGGTGAAGGATCCGTCTGCTGGAGACTTCTTCGTTCAGCTGCAGCCAGCAGCAAGCTGAATCCTTGGTCTTTATTTAGACCTGGACATTTAGGCCTGGAGACATGAACTCCTGACCCACCTTTTAATGAACATAGATCATATGTCAGATGCAGGTTTGAAGCATCATAAAAAAAAAAAAAATACACCACCAGTTTTCTTCAGCATTACAGGCACTGGTGCAGCTCCTCATCCCATCTCCAGTGTCCTCTATGTTTTCACAGATGTGACGTTGACCTTTATCAGGCTGCATGCAGCTTCCAAACACAATAATATTGTATGTTTACAGCCTTGCCCTGTTGTAGGCTAGATGTTAGCCCCCTCCTCTGCACTCACCTCTTATCTCATATCTTGGAATCACAATCTCTTCCCATTAAGTTTCCCCAACACTTTCCTTTTTGGGGCCACTGGCATGCATGACGTAATTTGGGAAGCGCTCTCACTTGCAGTGTGTGTATGTAGGCCTATGTGTGTATGATGAGTGTGTGCGTGCAGGGAAAGCGTCAGTGCGCACCAACGCCAACCCGCTTGGCAGCTGTATTCCTTCTCTGTGATTGGGCGGAGGGCGGTGATTCCTTCTGTCACGATTTGGGTCGCTCCCACCGGAGGACACCGACCGCCTGAGTCCAGCCTTTACCGAGGTGTTCTCCAGAGGAGAGACGCAGGAGAGTTTCGTCTCAGGGGCTGGACTGACAACTCTGGATTTGCCCTCCTGCCTGTGTCGGTGAGGAGAGGAGAGGTAAGGAGAGCAGAGGGACGGAGAGGAGAGAGGGGGGATCTTCACTGCTGGAGCGACCAGCCGCCTTTCTTCTGTCGGGGCTGCGGTAAAAGTCGTTCACGATGCCGGTGTTTCACACCAAGACCATCGAGAGTATCCTGGAGCCAGTGGCCCAGCAGATCTCCCACCTGGTCATCATGCACGAGGAGGGGGAGGTGGACGGGAAAGCCATCCCAGATCTGACGGTGCCGGTGGCGGCGGTGCAGGCGGCAGTCAGCAACCTTGTGCGGGTGAGTCCCGAGTCTAACCAGGGCGTCAAACCCTCACTGGCAAAGTGCCTTCATCCAGTGACATTTATCATATAAACTTCCAAACCCCGCTTAAACCGACATTTCTGGAGACAAACTGGTGCAACGACCGATCTGACTGTATTGCTTTTATTTGATCAATGTCATCAATTATTAGAATAGCAGGTCAGCAGCCTGTCCTGCTGCACATGGAGCAGTTCATTTATTTTCTATGTGGCTTCCAGATAGATTTATGGCAACCCAATCTTGATCTTTGCTCCAAATAAAAATGATATAAAACTGCCATGCACCCAGCTGACGCTCATGCGTGTTTCACGGGCTCCTGCAGTAGTTTTTTGTGCCCGCCTGTGCGCACACAACACAACAACACACTAACATGTCAAACTTTGCCCCGACTGATAATCAGATGACCGCTGAGCGTAATGAAGTTTGTGGGGCGGAAGAAACGAATGCAAATTGAATTAAAAGGATGCATGTTTCTCTCTCTCTCACACACACACACACTTATGCGCACACACACACGCTGCACACTGTGTGATCAGTTAAAAGGAAAATGTCACTTGTGCCAGGAGGAGATGTGCACTGTGGTTTCTGTGCTCTCAGCTTCATTAAACTGGGTTAGATTGTTGCAGAATTTACAGTTTATAGAACAATGGATTTAAGAAACAAAGGCCATTCACAGCAATAACTTCCACAGAGATACACTCATTTATCAGACTCCCACCTCTTCCCTTCATCCAGTAACACTTACACTTTCCATCCTACTCTCTCAGCTTCTTTGACCCCTCCACTTACCCTGTCCCATCTCACCTCCTCTGTCTCGTTTCTTCTATGTCATCTTGAGTCTAAGTGGTCCTTTTGTATCAAAAAAGGCAGGTTTCAGTCAGACAGTGATGTCTCCTCTGTATGCACTGACTGGAAAAATCAATACGGGCCACATCATTAATGCTGATCCGGGGTTGTTGTTTTTGATGCTGGGGCGACCGGGCTTCATTCACTCAGGAGAAATCAGCAGCAGACAGAAGGAAACACTCAATCGCTTACGCTTTAATTATTGAGTCTGAGCTGGTTCCATGTTAATTTGAGCATGAACATAATCTCAAAGTGTGGGAGGCTGAGCTTGGAGGAGCAGACTTGATCATGATGCCACAAAAACTGCAGGTTGTGCAGACTGAGGAGCTGTCTATGCTCTGTCTAGAAAGGCTTGGTCTACTTATTTGTTTAGCACCTTGGCAGTTTGAGTTTGCTCTCACGTTTATTTAATTTTTTATTGTAATTTGCTTTTGTACACCTTAGTGCTGCTCTTCTGCTTGTGGCTTCTCTGCAAAAAACAAGATCCTTGTTTTCACCAGGACTGTCTCTTTTAAATTAACTTTGAAATCGTTATTTAATATTATACAGGGATGTAGGGACAATGGTTTCCTCTCTGGAAAGGACTAAACTGCTAGATAAATCCAAAACTGTAAAATATTGGCTGAATGCATTTTGTGATATCAGCATGTGTAAGGACACGTCATAAGAAGTTTGAAGTAAGACAAATACATTTGGATTATGCAAATCCATATACTGTATGGAAGGTCATTACTATTTTGCACAGTGTCCATGACTGGAATATATTCCATGGTTGTCAGAGTTAAAGTGGTCTATCATCCTAAGTGTGAAAAAGGATTAAATCAAGCCATTTAACTTTAAATTATGGCGACATAAAATGCTACTCTGCAAAACCATTTAGTACAAACAGCAGACTAAAAGTTTTGAATAGTTCTCACATAAGGCTTGTGCGTCCCTGTGCAAGGACAGATAAGATCATTTTGATAAATTCTCATTAACTGATAATGAAAAGGGGCTACTCAGTTTGAACTCAAACACTGTGGTGTATTTTAATGGAAAATCCACTTTTATGCGATACCATCTAGCTACGGTCCTTGATATCCCATTGCTACCGGGCACACCTCTCCACCTCTCTCTCTCTCTCTGCTTGTCCTCGTTGATCCATTCAGTTGATCCATTCAGACAGTGAGCAGAAGGAGGCTAATGGCAGCCTCAGGCATGTTGCTGGGTGTCAGATGATGAAGATGCGAGGCTACAGGAAGAGATAAGGGCTGAGGACACAGTGACACTGGAAGGTGTCGGGACAGAGGAAATGCTGTTAGGATCAGAGGGACTCTAGTATAAGGCAGAGGAATGAAAAATGAACACAGAAGAAGCAAAGTAGGACGCAATAAAAGAGCTCATGTCTTTTCCCAGCATTTAGTATTGTTGTATTTTTGGGGATGTAAGATTTGAGGCTTATTCTACGCTCCGACACTCTGGGTAACAACACAGCTAAATGTCTACTTATGCAGTTGAAGATGAAATGATGAGTAGTTGTGTAGTTCACTGATAGAGCAGCGAGAGTTAAGAAGTGGGTGACAAGAAGGTGTTGAAAGAGAGCACGAAAGGTGCCTGAGAACAGAGCTTGTAAAATCAGCAGTGGTTGGTTGCTGGGTAGATAAACTTAATTGGATGTAAAGGACACCTAACGCTCAAATACACACACTTCTGAGCACACATGCTTTATTTTAGAAAGCTGATTCATTTCTACACACATGCAGTTTGAGCTAAGATATAATACAGTATACAGCAACATGCCACCATCACCACAAGAGTCCCACTGCACACTGATACAATTACACTGTTAACCCCGTCCAGGGTGGGCTGGCTGTGGGGGGTACTTCAAATCTAGGTCACTGAGACACTCAGACACACACACACACACACACACAAGATGGTGTCAGTCTCAATCTGTCAGAGGTTGTGCGTGGGCTGGTGCTGATTCGACTAATGATCTGAACGATGCTGTTGGTGTATTTGGTTGAAGCTGTGCTGATGACAGAGCTGCCTCAGTGGTCTTCGTGAAGTATCTGCTCCTGAAGGAGTCAACATAGATCCTGAGTATGTCTGGGGGAAGGGGGGGGGGGAATAAATAGATTTACCGTTGAGTGAAGTAACCACACACTGGCAGAACAGAGCAGAAAGAGAGGGCGAGGGAGGGGGAGGGGGAGAGGAGGGATGTGAGGAGTGAGACCGTCGACTAAAACTGTCGAACTGCGTGATGCAGAATGAGGGGAGGAAGAAGAGGAGGGATGGAGAGAGGGGGAGAGAAAGAGCCGCTTTCAGTTGGACGCCGGCACCCTGTGAGGGAGGGAAAGTGTCTGTGGTGTCTTCAGACCAGACTCTGCCAAGCTTCGTAGCCCACCATCCCACCTCCACCCCCCTTCACACACGCACACACCAACTGTTCTCATCCTGCTCCATCATGTAAAAGTGAGCCATCTCTTCTTGTTCATTGGCAGACCCAGGATGAGTCTTAGTTTCCGGCTGTGTGTCCACACATCCCCTCTGCTTCTCAGTCTGCCTTAAATCTACTTCTGGCTTATATTATGTTGCAGAATTATATCTTTTTTTTAAAACTTTTTATAGTGTTTTCAAGTGCTGAAATGGTTAGTTGATAGATTGGTTCATTGACTGACAGAATGTTGATAAATTACAACTTGGCAATCAATTGTGTTATTTATGCATGTCTTTAAAGCTGAACTTGCCAATATTTTTGTACGAATAATGGATCAAATGACTGTGTGATGTGAAAGGGGTCAATCTCAATGATGAAACTCTCAGCTCCACAGAGCGTTTTAACATCTTTCAGCTCATTGTTTTGGTTTTACGGCCGCAACTTTAATGTTTTTGTTCACTCTCACAGTTCAGCTTTGTTTCAGCAGGTGGCTGTTTTTATAACAGAAAAGCTCGGACTCACCATGCACTACCTGCTCAGCACCAAACAGCAGACGTTAATAAGTAGCTGTTGAACATATTGAAGCTTTTTGCAGCTAAAGAGCCTGATATTTGCCTCAAGAGTTGGCGGAGATCTAAATAGAGCTTAAAAGAGACGACTCCAAATGAATGCTCCATGTCTTCTGGATGTGTAAAAAGGCAACTGTTTGCTAACACGTTAGCTGTAACAACTTTATAAGGCCATAATATGTTTTTATCTTGTTCTGCCCTGACTTTAAGATACCAAACATTTGCTTTGAGTACAATTTCACATAAGTGCAGATTTGCTTGCATTGCACGTGAGAGAAGTTTGCCTCGAAGGCTTTCTAACATGTGGTTAGCGTTGTTAAACGGTCACAGTTTGGTTAGGTTTAGGCACCAAAAGTACATACTGTAGTTCAACGTTGACTTATTATTTTAACCCAAAACATGATCTTTTCCTAAACCTAACCAAACTGTGGTTAACGTTGTGAAACAGTTTGGTTAGGTTTAGGCAGCAAAACTACTTGGTTAGGTTTGCAAAAAGATCATGGTTTGGGTTACAGCAGTCTGCTGGGCAAAAGCCCAGTGTTTGATCCACTCATCTACTTCCCCACTTCATGAACTTTGTCGCTCTCTATACTTTCACCTGACTTCCTAAAGCCTTTCTGACAGAAAGCCTTCGAGGCAAACTTCTCCCATGTGGGCTTGGCACTTCTCAATTTATTAACATTATAAATTCTGAATATTTGAATATTATGGCTGCTGGTAAAAGCTATTTTGAGACTTAAGACTGGAGGATTATTATGCTTTTTAAAGTAGTTTTGGGGGGACATTTCTTCCTTGATGTGATAGCAGACAGTCGAAAGGTGACAGGAGGTGAGACAGCGGAGGGACCTCAGATGTTGTGATTACATGGTCATTGTGTTTGAATCGTAGGCCACCAAGACATTCTTTAATAAAATAATTATTAATCATTTCTTTCAGCAGTTGACTTTTGCCATCATTCTTTGTTTGGACTGGACTGTTAGATCCAACGTAATAAGAAATCCAAAACAATAAGCTGATAAAAAGAGAGTATGAAAGCTGTTCCCACATCAGAACTGATGCCTGAGGATCTGAGATAAGACCAGGCTAATTGTGTTGTGTCAGCTTTGATTGACAGCTGTCACTTTCCTGCTGAAGCAATCACACCCTTTGTGCTGTACAACCACACACACATCACACTATCAGAGTGTCCAGAAAACCACTTAACTGCGCATTAATTATGTATTACAGTAAATAATCGATGCCAAGCAATGCAGGAATACAGGAAACTCTGGAGCTCTTTGATCAGTCACCTGATGTGACTCGGCGAGTTTGTCCAGAGGGTTTCATCAGGGTGCGCTCTACTCGTTGAGCTGCATTTCTCACATTTTAGAGTTAGGAATCTCCCTGCTTTTTAAAAAAAAAGGAAATTCAAGACACATCAAATTTTCCAGTCGTATCCCTAGAGACATTTTTGTAGTCTTTGTGAACATTAATTACCATGTTTCACAGTGACAAATTACAGCACTCCAAGAGTATACTTTTCATTTTAAAGGGTAGATGTATCATGAAATAAATGTTATTTCTGTGTATTTATAAAAAAAAAACCTCAGTACTATCATTGCATGTTGTCAGTGTCTTCGTTGCAGTCAGATTAAAGGTTTACTGGTGCTTAGTTCAAGTTCATGCTTAAAAACTTGAGCTCAAAGTAAAAGTTATTTTGTGTAGCGAAAACAGTTACACACAGATGAAAACACTGATGCAACTAGATTTCTTGTTTCTATGGTTCATAAAATACATACTGATAATAACATTAATTATTGATGTATTACTAGCACAAAATAGAGCAGCATTATAACATTGACTGAAATAGTTTTTTCTTGCTATATTTTAGTTTTTACGAGCCACAGTGCATGGCCAGAATAGGAGAAGTCTACAGGAGCATTAATGTTTATAATTGTAAACTATTCAGCAGAATTTGAAAATAAATCACATGTGAAGGGTTAGAGTGGTTGGATCTCAGTGTTTTGCCAGTGAATCTGTGTTGTTTGAACGCGCTGCGTGATGGCTGCCTCCTGAGTCTCTGGAGCCAGAAAGTCTATTAACCGACTTTCATCGGCACAGCAGCAAGAGACTGATGTCATCGTCTCACTGTAATTGCATCTCAAGTGTGTGTGTGTGTGTGTGTGTGTGTGTGTGTGTGTTGTAGGCTGCGTTTTATGAAGAGTCAGTGTTTCAGAGACATGCATGTTTTCAGCCAGCTGCATCACTATATAAACATCTGCAGAAGGAGCTATGTCACCCTGCTGTGTATATGTGGGTTTAGGTGTGTGTGTGTGTGTGTGTGTGTGTGTGTGTGTGTGTGTGTGTGTGTGCAGATCACTATCACTTTCTCCCTATTTGTAAGTGATTTATACAATTTCTATGACAAGTTTATTGTAAAACTTTAATATATATATATCTCACCTCAATAGAAAGAAAACCAAAATCTAGGCAGCACAGAAAATAACAATAAGCAAGTGGAGAACAGGGACTATATGATGCCTAAATGACGAACAATAAACAGGTTTTCTGATTGATAAGTCAAAGTGTGAAGATGGAGAATTAAGGAAAATGTAACATAATATATAGGTGTCCATATGTCCACTTCTGTTATAACAACAATATGTAGCTGTGGATGTTTCTTTGCAATAAACAGAATATGAAAGAAGAATTGTTTAATACGATAACATGCACAGCAGGACATAAATACTTATTTTTGTTTGTCACCAACATTGAAATGTTTGACTGTACAATAGCATCACATCATATTCAGAAAGAAAACATTCAAGCAACTCTAATAGAAAAATCAATACTCACAGCTCACGACTGTCACGTTCAATTTGTTCAGTGTAAAGAAAACATGTACATTTACCTCTACCCGGTCCCGAATATCATTTGGGCCTGATTTAATAATAATAAAATTATTACACTCCTAGCAAACATTTTCTGCATCGTTGATGCTGTACTGATGACTAGATGAGATCAGCACTGCAGACCTCCAGTTCATGGCCACATGTGGGTGCTTGGTCTGAAGAGTTAGGTCAAATTAGAGCAGCATGAACGTCTTTTCCCCCGACCTGCCCTCATGTAGAATAACAGACGGCCGAGTCGACGAGAGCCTGAGCTGCTTCCCCTCGAAGCTTGAAAGATATGACATGCACACATGGTTGAAATAGGTGCGAATTGATACACACCCGTTGACCCCTCAGACTATTAATAGTGCTCTATTTCGTGTCTTGCTGCAGCTAATGATATTAAAATAAATGGTCCATCTGTGTGTGTTGCAGGTGGGGAAGGAGACAGTTCAAACCACTGAGGACCAGCTGATGAAGAGAGACATGCCTCCAGCGTTCATTAAGTAAGTCTGTCTCTGAAGCACTGCTCTCTGTCCCTCTCTCACCCACAGTCACTCACAGAAATACCCAGTGACAAAATTATGGAAATGATCCACTTTATCTCAGCAGACAGAGAACTTGTGAAAAAGAGGATTCCAGCCGATTTAATGTTAGGAAACGTGGCTGCGTTCCCAGCTGCAACAAAGAGCCACTTCTGAGGACGAGCCCGGGTGACTTGTCCGGCTTCCGCATCCAGAACGCTGAGAGGCTGTTTGTTGTTTTCCAGCTTGCATCCAAAGAGCTGACATGAACTCTGGGTGCTGGCTGAGAGCTGCTACTCAGCAATCCTGGGACTTAGACATCAGGCTGTGTTTGCTTGCCTGTATGTGTCGTACTTGTGTGTATGTTAATGCTTTTACTGTGCTTTTAATATAATCCGTTACCAGTTTGTTCTCCCTGATTTCCTTTCCTGCCGTTGCTTGTTTTTCAATTTTCCAATTAGTTTTTCAGTTTTAAGAAACAGGGTCCAGACCTAAAGCAGATCCACACACTGCTCTCTCAGGCCCACTCGCACACACATGGGGCATTACACCATAAATCTCACTCACAGGGCTTAGGAGGGGGCGTGTGGGAATGTGAACCAGCCTAAATATAGATGAACCAGCAGCCATCGATACCCTGACCAATCAGGGTCAGAAAGAGGAGGGGCTTGGCTTTACTCAAGTGCTCTTAAAATCCTTCTTCAGGTTATCAATGATTGATCTCTAAGGAACAAAAGTGAAAGTCCAAAAACTTTGCCCAAAGCATTGTTGATGAGAAATTGGCAGATTTAGAAGTATTAAAGGTTATAATGCAAAAAATTCTGAATCCCAGATTTGCTTACAGGTCATTCAAAGCTTTGGCATTCTCTTTATATGCAGGAGACAGACTTACAAATGCAGAACTACACAGAAAAATCTCGTCAAATTTGGTGCACAACAATCCCTATTTGTGCACCTTGTTGCCAGGAGAGCAGCTTCTTTAACTGAGTGACAGATGGTTTTCTTTGGTACACATGAGATCTAATCTTATTTGATTTACACGGTGATGAATTCCTTTTATTGGTTAATGTATATGCTGGGTTTAATCCTGACGGCTCGTCTTAAGCCAGCTGTGTTTTTTTTAGGGTGGAGAACTCGAGCTCTAAGCTCGTCCAGGCGGCTAAGATGCTAAAGGCAGATCCATACTCTGTTCCTGCACGAGATTACCTCATCGATGGATCCAGAGGGATACTGTCTGGAACGTCCGACCTGCTCCTTACCTTTGATGAGGCAGAGGTGTGTGTGTGTGTGTTTGTGTTTGCCTCCATGTGTGTCCTGAGAACCACTCTTACTTCAGAGGTGTGGTATCTTTCAGGGAAATAAAGCTTTATATAGCTGTACAGAGGAAGAAGGAACTCAGCTTAGAGCAAGTCTGTAATGGAGTCTCAGATGCAGCCAGATCTAATCACTGAGATCAAATGACTTCCCTGTGTCATAACTCAGGATGTGTGTGTGTGTGTGTGTGTGTGAGGATATGGTATGTACCAGCCTGCATAATGTGTGTGTGTATGTGTGTTGAATGTTTGATGGCAGCTCCATAAGTGGAGTCACATTGTGCATGTGATAATGCTCACCATCACCATCACTAGCCTCATTTTTGAAAGCGCAACTACTCACAGTCACAAGACGTACATCACAAGACTGTACACACACACACACACACACACACACACACACACACACACACACACACACACACACAAAGACCACAGAAAGAACTGGGTAACTTCCACGCCGTCTAAAAAAAGCTCATGCACACAATGAATTTTGGTCTCATAATAAAGAAGTTTGTCTCTAATCATCACTATCAGCCTTTGTTTCATGCCTGTATATATGCTCTCATCTGCTCGTGATGATGTCTGTGTTGTGTCGTAGGTGCGTAAGATAATTCGTGTGTGTAAAGGTATCCTAGAGTATCTGACAGTAGCTGAGGTGGTGGAGACCATGGAGGACCTCATCACTTACACCAAGAACCTTGGACCAGGTCAGCAGGAGCCTTCTTTTTAAATATACTGCCGCTTTAAAGCTGCTACTCGGTTAGGACGACTCCATGTGGTTCCTAAAATGTCACTTTAGGGGTGAAGTTTCATTCTGTTTGACTAAAACTGAGAATCACAGTCCTTTTAGAAGAGCACCAGTCCAAAATGTATTTGAGGATATACACTTTAGGCATTCACATCCACAAAAGAGTATTTAAAGATTATATTTTGTGCATTTCTGCCTTTATTCAATGATAAAGTTTAAGTCAATGATAGTAGAAAAAGTTTGGAAATATGGGGAGAAAGGGAGCATGCAACAAAGGTCCTCAGCCAGAATCAAACCGTGGGATGTTGCAAGGGACCTCCACATTGCACATTAACTAGAATGAGTTAAAAACGGACTGCTTCTCTGACACGAAGATGCTGTGATTAAGGATCAGAGTCTTTTCACTGGCAGGAGAGCAGGACCATAAACAGGTTATTTATCATCAGAGGTAAAAGGTCAATTGTGTTGTCAGTGCACTGTGGCATAATGAGCTGCAGGAAATCTGATGCCGAGGTTTTCTCACACTTGACTTGATGCTGTCATTGTATGAGATCGGTCATTCATGAAGTAACGATCTGTTTGGATGTGTTGGAACTACTCAGTTGGTGAACACACTGGAGGATGCCCCTCGGCCTCTGATTGTTCGAGCATAGTTAAAACTGTGATGCTAATGCCAAACCCAAAGTCACTACCATTTGCTGCATTCTACCTGCTGGTTGGTTTGATTTTGGTGACCTCTAACTTTCACAGGACAATAAATTCTGCCCATTTTTCTTTCTTTCCCTCAGGGATGACCAAAATGTCAAAGATGATTGAGGAGAGGCAGCAGGAGCTGACACACCAAGAACACAGACAGATGCTCGTCAGCTCCATGAACACTGTCAAAGAGCTGCTGCCTGTTCTTATATCAGGTGTGTATGTTTGACTGTGTGTGTAGGGGGTGGGGGTGGGGGGACGACAGCGCAGGTCACCGAGCATCTAACAGTTGTTATAGCAACGCTGATAATTACAGTCATTAGTTGCTGGGGATGTCAGACTGACTACATACACACAGACATCGCCCACTAGCTGCTCTCTCTCCTATACTGCACCAGCAAAGAAGAGAAACACTGTCACAGCTTTAGCGTGCTGTACATTCAAACATGCATGCTCCGTGTGGATGTAACGGAAAAGAAAATGATCACCTAATTCTGCAGTTCCTCTCAGCCCCACAGAGCGTTTTAGCATCTTTCAGCTCATTGTTTTGTCTTTAGTGTTTTGGTTCACTCTCATTGCTCTCATTAGTGTTGGGTTTGGCCACAGCTGTTTTCAGTGAAAAAGCTCTGACAAACCCACTGTACGCTACCTGCCCAGCCTTAGAAATACCAAGTTAGCAACTAGCTGGTGAACATAGTGGCGCATTTAGCAGCTAAAGAGCCAGATATTTCCCTCAGGAGTGGGTGGAGACCAAAACAGATGAATACTGGACTTACACTCGTCAAGTGGCCGAAGACACGACTCCAAATGAATGCTAATGTTGCTTCGTATCTGCTGGATGTATAAATAATACATAATATGTATACAACTAACAAGCCATGTCAACTTAAAAGGTGATTGAAAAGGTGAATATATTGTTTATGCTTCCCCCAAATGACAAATACACTATTAAGGGGGCATCAAAGTGGGGGATTTTCAAATAAATAGTTGCTTTAATGAACAGTTTTATATCTTTTGTGATGAATAAATGCTCCTGTATGACTGTAATCAAGCAATACTCATCCTTTCCATCCTCAGCTATAAAGATTTTTGTTGCAACCAAGACCAGTCGAGGTGCCGGCGTTGAGGAGGCAGAGAGGAACAGAAGGTTTACCTTTGAAAAGATGAGCGCTGAAATCAACGAGATCATAAGAGTCTTACAGCTCACCACGTGGGACGAAGACGCCTGGGCCAATAAGGTACAGCCTGTGCTGCACATTTGAACTCTGATTTCCTTCATTTTATACCCTACTCCCCAAAAAACAACATAAATACCTGAATCACATAATCACTTTTTGCTTTGGAGTGCCTGTTTGCACACACATAGCCACACACTCTATCCACATATCCCTCTGTGCTGCAGAGAGCACCTCCAAAAAATTCACTCTTTGCTTTCTGTCTCCACTTTTCTTTTTGCTCGGTAGTATAACTCCAGTTTTTCTTTTCTTTCTTTACCTTTCTCCTCCATTATTTTCCTCCCTGTAGAAGGTAAGCCTGTTTCTCTCCCCCTCTGCAGTTTCCAGCATGCAAGTGTGTGTGCGTGAGAGAAGGAAATATGTCCTCATGCTTACATACTGTATCTGTCATGCTGGTTTTTAACAGTAAGTGTGTCATGTGTTTTAGTCCACTGACTGTTAGCTGACGTGATGATGTTCAGTACACATAGTTCATCACTATATTGTTATATGTGCATCTGTTTGTCTCTAGATGTCCATTTGAGTCAAATGGCTTGAAACAGATGGCAGTTATTTAAGTTTTTAAGCAAAATTTTTTTTTTTTAACAGCTTCAGAAATTCAGTCCATGTTCAATCATGGTATTTTCCTTCTCGTGCTGCTAATGTTTACTGCGTGAGCTGTTAATAATACAATGAGGTGCTGTTTTGGGCTGAATATGCTCTCTTGGAAATGTTTTGGGCACATCAGTTAGAGACTGTGCCATGAGATCGTTTACTGGTAAAGTTAAGATCTGTTTCACTAGTCTAACCTGTAGCCCTGCATGTTCCTCTGCACACAGCTACCTATCTCAGACAATGATGTCTGTTTGTGTTTTTGTATGTGTGTGTTTGCTGTGGACATACCGCATACTCTGTGTGTAAGCTGTGGTAAGAACTTACTGTCAGTGTGTGGAGGAGCTGCTGGCACACGATGACTGTCCTCCTCTCAGGCCATGAATTAAGAATGAAATAAGCTGGTTGGTGTCCAGACACATCCATAATAGATGGGCTTTATTGAACGGCTCCACTTAAGCGGTTCATTTCCCCCCAAGCTCCTCCACTCTCCACCTGTTATAAAGCAATGAAAGAGTTTGTGACATTTTAGATGTGAGGTGGTAATCCTCTCTTAAATGTCTCATTTTCCTCTTCATCAGTAATTATTATTTTTAACAACATGTCAGTTTATTAGTTGGGCTGTACAGAATTTCTGAAAACTGTGACAGGTCCCACTTTACAATACGACATAAAGGCTTGTGTTGTTACTAATGACTTTATTCATGGTGAATAAATAATTTATTACTGCTTGACAGATTGATAATAAACATTAATAAAAATAACTTTTAGGTTGTCTTTCAGCTTACAATTAAGTAGGTCCGTTTGACACAGTGTAAACTTTACAAAGTTTGCAGCTATAAATGTTTGTAAATCATCAATAAATCAATAATTATTAAATTACACATTTCTGGGATTTTTTACTTTAAAGGAAAAAGCTGGTGATAATTGATATTTTTCACAAAAAGATCAAAACCAAAAGTGAATTGAACCTACTAACGAGCATTATTTTTGTGGCCAAAGCCTGATATACCATAAATATGGAAGCTGAACACCAGCACTAATTTCTGTTGAATCAATCCGATCTATACCGTCCTGCTGCTGTAAATACTGACTTGCACAGCAAATGTGTATTAATCCGTGGCTGAAAGTAGTCCCCAACAAAAACATAATTTATTCCTGTTTGAGTAGTGTTTGCTAAAAACGACAGTGTCCAGCTGTGACCCATTTAAAAAAGATCTTTCGCAGGAATGAATGGACTTTGCTGACAGCAAGAAAAATATAATATAACACCACCCTCATCCTTTAATGTGGGCTCAGAACCTAGCAACCCAGAGTTTATTTCAGCATATTATTGTTAGAACAGCAATTAATTCATTAATAAAAACTACAAAGGTCATTACTGGCAGCTCTTTATTTACAGTATGCCATAATGTAAAGCGATATACCCACTGCTGTCTTGACAAAGCTATACACAATGCTGCGTTTTCTCTTTACCTCAGGATATGGAGGCTTTGAAGAGATCTCTGGCTTTGATTGAGTCAAAGATGGCACAAGCTAAAAGCTGGCTCAAAGACCCCCATGGACAACCAGGTAACTGCGTTTTTATGCTTTCTGCTGAAACACTCAATCAGCTTATTAGATTTTATTCCACATTGTGATTCTGTGGTGCGTCGTCGTCCCACAGGGGACCCCGGTGAGGTTGCCCTGCGTGTGATACTGGATGAAGCTGCTAAGGTGGGAGAGCTGTGTGCTGGGAAGGAGAGGAGAGATATATTGGCAACCACTAAGGCTCTGGGACAAATGACTGACCAGATCACAGACCTACGAGCCAGGTAGTGTGTTTGTATGAGAGAATGTGAGTTAAATTGTTTTCTTTACTTCCCTGTGTTTGTGTAATGTATTTTGTCATCACGTGTCAGCTGTGTGTGTGTTTTTCTGTTATGACAGAGGCCAGGGCCCAACCCCGGGGTGTGTGCAGCGTGCAGGCCAGTGCTCACAGGGCTTAGACTTGTTATTTGGCAAAGTGGACAGTGCTGCCCGCAGATTGGAGGCTCTAATCAATGCCAAGCAGGCCATTGCCAGGAGGCTAGACGCTGCACAGGTCAGATAAAATAACAACAACAACACAGTAATCCATGTTAACCCTCTCCCCAGTGAATGATATCTCCTCTCCTGTTCTATTTGATTTCCAAGCAAGTGGTTTGTAATTTTCAGTGAATCATTTAAAGCTAATGTGGATAAGAGCAACAGCTAAATGCTTAAAATATTCATTGTTTAGTGACCTTTTCCCATGTTGCTTATTTCATCAGATGGGAACTAAGCCTTATATTATGTGCGTTTTTTTTTTTAGGCCTGGCTGGCTGATCCTAATGGCGGTCCTGAGGGGGAGGAGAACTTTAGAGCACTTCTAGCAGAGGCCAAACGCATCGCCGATCTATGTGAAGACCCCAAAGAGAGGGATGACATCCTGCGCTCCATCAGTGAGATCGCAGGCCTCACCGCCAGACTCGTGGAGCTACGCAGACAGTACTCTTTCCTTCTTCTGACACATGCACGAACAATGGCGTTTTGTGAATACATTGTGTAATTCTTAGACCCTCTTTTCCTAGGCTCAAACTGCAACCTCACGCCACCAATAGATGGCATATTTTACCTGCCTGGAAAATATGTTGTTGCCTGTCAACCCTGGGCATCAGTCCTACCATAAGGTTTCTGTTTGAATATGGTGTGATGGGATCATGGTATTTAGGTGGAGGGTCAGTCACAGTTTCAGGATCAAAACTTAAAGACAAATACCACTCAATTTAAGGTTCATGCCACTGAATTTCATATTTGAAATACATTTCAGATGGCGAGTTTGTTGGGTTTAGAACAGTTCATTTACTAAACGGTACTGTAGGTCAGCAGATGAGTCACCATTAGGAATATATTTTCTGTACTCCACTTCCACTGCATGTATTGACCATAAAAGGAAACCAGAGATAAACATCAAGAAGTAAACCAAATGACCCAGCTGTTATCCAGATCCATACAACAACAATGGATCTGAACTTTAAAAGGAGAAAAATGTGACTGTGCTAGTAGACAGGAAGAACTTTGGGATCATTATACATTTTCATGTCTAGGAAAGATAGCATTTATAAACACTGTATGATCCTATAAGGACTAACTGTACAAGGCCACAAAAGAAATGCTACACTAAGAGAAATGCTATTTAATATTTCAAACTAATGAACTGTGTAAAAAATATTTTATTCTTCTGGCCTTAGATCTGTCAATATGCATTTTATATTTCCTTGAAGAATTATTGTCCTGGACCAGAACTTGTAGCTTTATGTCTGTGTAAAAACACACATGCTCCCAGTACAAAAACAGTGATAGAAACTTTTTATCTTTATTTCTTATTATAAGACAAAACTTACTGTTGACAAAAACAGATGAAAAAGTGGCATCAGCCTTTGACAGTGGTATTTCCCTTTAAGGTGGGGTATGGTGAGACACTACCTGACTTTTACGCATTTTTGTTTCCCCCTAAAAACCTGTCTCTGTCTGTTACTGTCTCAGGGGTAAAGGTGACAGCCCAGAGGCCCGTGCATTGGCAAAGCAGATTGGGGCGGCGCTGCTGACCCTGCAGTCCAAAACCAACCGGGCCGTGGCCAATATGAGACCAGCCAAACCTGCCGTCACCTTGGAGGGAAAGATGGAGCAGGCCCTCCGCTGGGTGAACAACCCTGGAGTGGACGACAGAGGAGTAGGTGAGCGGGGTTGGATGGCGGCTCCAGGGAGGGATGATGTAGTAGCTCGGTACAAAAATAAACGCCCTGACCTTCCTGGCCTTTTCTGTCAGCCTATGGGAGAGATGGAGAGAGTGTGAAAGTGGTTCTGGTAGCACATGGGACTCTTTGCGATTAGCTGGCAGTGATGGGCGCCTGAAAGATGTGAAGTGTTTGTGGTCCATGAGATCACAGCATTCAACGTTCATTTTTAACAATTCTGATTGTGGTACAGAAATGACTGTGCTGTTGACTGATGCCATTTCCTTAATTGCCCACAGTGAGGTATCTCATACATGAATCACTGAATGACTAAGCATTGAGCATTGTGTTGTTTTTAATGCTTTGTTTGATGCCTATTGCTGTTCCATCATTTGATTGTTTCCTATTTTCTCGCATGCTTCCCTTTGGGAGCAGAGTGTGAGATACTACAGTGGAACACAGGTACCTGCCCACTATATGCTTTCTGAGAAGATATAACCAAACACTATAGATATTAATCACAAAATGACTTCCTGGAAACTTTATGAGGTCAGCATGCACCACAAAATGCAGCCTCCTCTTCTCTAATTTACAAGAAAATATATATGAACCACAGTCTTGTCTCCACCCTTGTATTGCTAGTACTTATTAGACCATGTTACCAACAAATACAAAAACACTGTGTTGCAATTTAGAGATGCTCCATGTCTAAATAAAGGCTTGTAATTGTTGTATCAGGGTTTTTATTGAACACCAATGAGATAGTGGGTATCCAGATGTGATGTGTGAATGACTTCTGCCCCGTGTCTTTCCCCAGGTCAGGCAGCAATCAGAGGAATGGTTGGAGAAGGGAGGAGGCTGGCAGGAGGCCTGTTAGGCCCATATCGACAGGACATGATTGGACGCTCCGACCGAACAGAGGCTCTGATGACATCTTTGGCAGACATGGCCAGCAGGGGCGAGGCTGAGGCTCCTCATGCACAAGCTACGGCCGCACAACTGCAGGACAGCCTCAAGGTAACTCATCGGTCTCACAAACACACACATTCATTCATTTATAAATGAGTCAAGACTCCGGTTTAAACTCCATTACAAATTTATGCTGTGCAGCCAAACAATGTTAAAACCCACAGAGGATATTTTAATTTATGATCACAACGATTCCAAGTATGCAAAATATTTCAGGCAAAATTTTGGGGAAATGTGAATAAAATAATGCACAAGGCATCTAGAATATTTCCATTTGATCGAATGCTGCAGCCATAAAATAAAACATGGAGTCTTGAGTTTGTACAATGATGCATGCATGTTCATTATTATTGAAAGTATTGGTGCAGAGCTCCACCTAGTGGACTGATTACAACGCTCTCTGCTTCCACCAGGACCTGAGGCAGCACATGCAGGAGGTGATGACCCAGGAAGTATCCGATGTTTTCAGTGACACCACCACCCCTATCAAACTGCTGGCGGTGGCTGCAACTGCTCCCCCTGATGCCCCCAACAGACAGGAGGTTAGTATTGTACAAAAGTCTGTGCCTGGTTCCAAATATGGTTACAGCAATTAATCCTCTAAGCCTAATTTCTACTGGTTCTGCACCATCCTGATGTAAAAGAGGATGATTATAACTATAGTTTAACTATACCAACATTAATGTTGGTTGTAGGTTTTTGAAGAGCGTGCAGGGAACTTCGAGGCCCACGCAGGTCGGCTGGGGGCGACCGCAGAGAAGGCTGCTGCCGTGGGAACAGCCAATAAGAGCACAGTAGAGGGTATACATGCTGCTGTTAAACATGCCAGGGAGCTCACACCACAGGTACTAATGTTTGTCTTGGTGTGCCTGATTTGCATGATTGCATACATTGATCATAACATGTAGCCGTCAGAGTCTGGCATACACAGTGTGAGCATGACATGTTTGTTAATGTCCAGGTGACCTCTGCAGCTCGGATCTTGTTGAAGAATCCTGGAAATAAAGCAGCGTACGAGCACTTTGACACCATGAAGAACCAGTGGATTGACAATGTGGAGAGACTCACTGGTGAGGAACATTGCTTTTGTTACAAATAGATTTCCCAAAATAGCTTAACATACTGCAAATGAGATAGGATTTAGAGGTTCATCTATGTGTGTGTGTGTGTGTGTGTGTGTGTGTGTTCGTGCGTCTCTCTGTGGCCTCAGGTCTGGTGGATGAGGCCATCGACACCAAGTCTCTGTTAGATGCTTCTGAGGAGGCTATAAAGAAAGACATCGACAAGTGCCGAGTTGCCATGGCAAATGTTCAGCCCCAAATGCTTGTTGCCGGGGCAACAAGCATTGCAAGACGAGCTAATCGGGTCCTGTTGGTGGCTAAGAGGGAAGTGGAGAACTCTGAAGATCCACGGTTCAGAGACACAGTGAAACACGCGTCAGACATCCTCTCACACACCATCTCACCCATGGTGATGGATGCTAAGGCAGTGGCTGGAAACATACAAGATAAAGGTATGGGAATACACTATGCAAACACATGTTCAAGATACTGAATGACACAGGTTTACTTATCTCTCTTTATGCTTCACCCTCTCCTCCACAGCTCTGCAGAAGGCCTATTTGGACTCGTGTCTGAGGATCCTGGCTTCAGTTGGAAAAGTTAGAGAAGCCTTCCAACCTCAGGAGCCTGACTTCCCTCCTCCACCACCTGATCTGGACCAGCTCCATGTAAGCACATTCAAACACACATCCTGTTTCCTATTATCCACAGTTAAACTTTGAATCACCCACCACTTCCCTACCACCGCTTACTAAAAATGTACAGATGGGTAAAGTGAAAATTTTCATCTGCTTTGGTAGCAGTAACCTTGAACTACCAACTGCTCCAGTGGAGCTGCTCAGTGTCCTACAGCAGAAAACTGGTTAGAGTGGGCTGCCCTCAGGTGTAATTGTAAATGTGAAACTGGGTGTTGCAGAGTGCATACTCCTTTAAAATTTCTATGGAAGATTACATAAAAGGTTAAGAGACCTCAAACCACAGGCCTGTTTTACCAAGTGATCAACACCCATTAAAGGCTACTGGTCCTGAATATTTAATGTTGTAGAGAAATACTTACTAATAAAAACCAGTTAATCAGGGGTTTTAATTATAGTATAAGTAAAGGTGGGTATCACATACTCTCTTTAGTCTAAATTTTTTTAAATTTTTCATTAAAGCAGTCACATGTGTTGTGAAAAAGGCAATATTGGGACAAACAGTATAGCCAGGGGGGTTATACCAAAACCAAAACTTAACACACGCTAAAAATCGTATCTTTGCCGACTTTCATTGGTTTAACTTTTCATCCTGCTGCAGTTTCAGCCTGGTGTTCGGTTACTCTTTAAAGCCCCAATGTGTAGACATTTAGTGCAAATGTCATAATTCTTTATATTCTACACAGAGAGGCTTTAAATATGACCTTGAATCTACCCCTCACATCCCCCTTTGTTCCTGAACTGCATTTCTATAAATAACATGTGTGTCTACGTGTGTATTTTCCAGGTTAGTGATGAACAGGCGCCACCCAAGCCCCCCTTGCCAGAGGGTGAGGTGCCCCCGCCTCGGCCCCCTCCTCCAGAGGAGAAGGACGAAGAGTTCCCAGAGCAGAAGGTTGGAGAGGTGCTCAGCGAGCCTATGATGGTGGCTGCCAGGCAGCTGCACGATGAGGCTCGCAAGTGGTCCAGCAAGGTCAGTTCACACAAAAACACACAGAGATATACAATTTGCATTTTCACCCTGTCAAATGTGTATCATTTAAAAATCAGTAACTTCTGGGTCAAATAATCTAGCTAGATCTCTAGGTTGGAGATATCCCTATGTCATGTTAGTAGACATGACTGAGGTGATCACAAAATGTTATTTTTCTGCCTTCTCATATTCTGTGAATATCCTGAAATCAAGTTTTTCCTGAAAGCACGTTGATGCTGAAATGTGGAGATCAGTGGCTCGATTCCAATTTCAGAGGGAAACTGGAAACTGTCATCTGTTCGAGGTGTCGGCATGTAAGGTTGTTAATGGCTTACACTTACATGCACAAAGTATTCTTATAAATATAAGAAAAAGAGTCATCTGTGGCGAGACAATCACAGTAGACTTTGTATGCTCTTATCACTATTGGTGTCTATGTTCTGTTTTTGTGTGGAGGAACTGTGTATAGGAGCAATTATTCAGTGTGAATAACCATTGATTATCTAGGAATAATACCCTCTCGCTCTCTTTGTGAAGCTCATAACCATTTTCCCCTCTTTAACTCTCCAGACAGTTTTGCCACACCTGATTTATGCATCAGGGGTGTCTCTGGAAAACAGGCACAAAATATCTGTTATAATGACATGGCGTCACACTCAGTTTCCCAGCACACTGCTAGATCTCTAAATACGCTAGAAGGATGCCAACCACTGGTTTTGGTTACAGTTAGGTCATGTTTGATTGTGCAAATGCTTTACAAACTGTCAACTCAGCCACTGCCTCAGAGCAAGGTACACCATCCATCTGCTACCTGGCCAAACCAGCTTCTCTTGCCTTTTTTTCTCCATCTTTGCTTGCATGTGCAGTTTCACCTCCCCTCTCTCTGCTCCTTCACTGTGCTTGTATTCGCTCCTCCTCCCTCCTGTAAATCTCCTGTCCTCTGTTCTTCCATCCAGTGCCTCTCATACTGTACTAAATGCCTCCTTTTCCCATGCTTCCTTCCCTCCTGCCATCCCTGGCTTTCTTCTTCCCCTTCTTCTCCACATTCCTCCTTTTTTTCCTCCTCCTCCCACCCTCTTTGCCTCCCTCCCTGTCCTCCCCATCCCAATTGATCCCACTCCTCCAACCACCACCACCAACAATCCCCTCCCCGCCCCACCCAGCCTGAGGATGAGGAGGCAGTAGAGGAGAGGGAGGTAGATGATGAAGATGAGTTTACTGATGGTGAGGATGACTATGAGCCAGAACTGCTGATGATGCCCTCCAACCAGCCTGTCAATCAACCCATTCTGGCGGCTGCCCAGGCTCTCCACCAGGAGGCGCGCAAGTGGTCCAGCAAGGTCTGCGCACGTACATGCACATGAGTGCACACACAACCAGACGTGGGTCAGAGAGTATTTGTAAATGGCTCCCAGTGTTTTGAGCTGCTGGGAGGATCATTGAGGACACACACACACACATCCACGCATGCAAACACACCACACATGGAAAGCACTGCAGGACAAAGAAACACCCTTTGGAGTAGCTGACAGTCACTGCGACCGTGCAAACGATGATCTCTGCATCTGCCACTACCATGGAAACCTCCAACCAGCTGTGGCTGTTGTTGCATCACACTCAGACATGGTTGACACACGGTTATGCTGATGCCATGCTAAGGTTGTACTAAAGGTCAAGGATTGTTGGAATGGCAAGTTTGTTTGTTGCACCACATGGATAAACTGGTACTGGCTTCACACGTCCCTCCCTTATGTTCATGATTAGGTAAAGTGGTTTAAAGGAGGAGCCAGGCGCTCTGTCTCGCTGTTATCACTGTTGTCAATCACTCGTTGCCTGGCCAACCTGTGAAGCCAAGGATGACAGTTTCCCAAAGACTTCTGGGTGATGTAGTTTTAACGTTAGACTGCCTGCTTGCCTGGTATGATCACCTGCTTCTGCTTCTAAGTCTCAGGGTGTGCACTGATCGCTCCAACACTGTGAACATCACCTCATGGGTACTAACCTCAGGTTGACTGTGATGTGAGGGAGACAGTGAGGACCTCAACGCTGTTTCCCTCCAGAACTACGGATATAAATTTCAGAATGATCTTCTTCCATGAGGGAAGAACATGTGCTAACACTGCATGCAGCTTGTAAATTTAGTGCCTGTTTTGCTTTTGTAATTCAAATTCATTCATACAAAGCACTATCATTCGTTTAGTGTTTTATAACACTATTTTCAGTATCCTACATTTTGATTATTATCAATGTCAGATAAATTTGTGGAAACATGACATACAATATGTTTCTATTCTCTTGTGTTTCTATATCTCTTATCCAAAGCCCTGCTCCTCTCCAGTATCCTGCTCACACTCTCTTTTTCTCCCCTCCCCCCTCCACCCCCTCTTCACAGGGTAACGACATCATAGCAGCAGCCAAGCGGATGGCTCTGCTAATGGCAGAAATGTCTCGGCTGGTGCGTGGTGGAAGCGGGAACAAACGAGCACTGATTCAGTGTGCTAAGGACATTGCCAAGGCCTCAGATGAGGTGACCAGACTGGCTAAAGAGGTGGCCAAGCAGTGCACTGACAGACGCATCAGAACTAATCTGCTCCAGGTAAGGACAAACTCATACAGACACAAACACATACTGAAAAATCCTTGGATGTAATATCATTTACATATTTTTCTCCTTCCAAAGGTGTGTGAACGAATCCCTACCATCAGTACTCAGCTGAAGATCCTCTCTACTGTCAAAGCCACCATGCTGGGACGAACAAACATTAGTGAAGAGGAGTCAGAGCAGGTAAACTCACAGAGGTGCACATAACTTGTAGGGATGCACAGATCCAACTTTTTCTTTCCCGATACAGATACTTCAACTCTGCTGATACCAATTCAATAAGCACTCTCTTTTCCTAAATGGGAGTGGTGGCCTGCCGTGCCTGAATAGAATGTAACTGATGTGACACTAAATTTTATAATGACATTGACAAAGAAACGGTATTTAATGTGGATCGGTCATGTCATGGCCGATACCTGATTCGCTTAATAAAGTCAGTATCGGTGCAAATAGATATTAGTCAGGGTTCCCACAGTCGTGAAATTTCTGGCAAAGTTATGAAATTAAACTGTTGTTTAAAATATGTTCATAAAAATCCCAAAACATGTCTAAAGTTACACAAAATACGTTCCTTGTATTACTTATTTAAAATCTTGTGCTGCACTGCGTGACTGTCACTAGTATCACGTGGTACACATTGGCGTATGCAGCTAGTTGGCGGCGGGAATGTCTCATTGATGTACTGTCTTAACGAACGAGTAAAGTTAGCAAGCGCTAGCAGTTTGCTTATCCGCAAAAATGCCTGGGAAGTGCGTGTTTAATAATGTATGGCTTTCGAACTACAAATATAATACATGGCTCAAGAGACAGGCAGACCCTAGCCCCTATATACTTATTTTATACTTAAAATATAAAATATTATGGAAAGGCTATGGAAAAGTTTTGAAAGTTCATTGGTAAAAATGTGTGGGAACCCTGATTGGACCAGTGCATTCCTAATAACTTGCAGTGGTGGGAAGTAACTATGTACATTTATTCAAGTACTACACTTAAGTACACTTTTGAGGTACTTGATTTGTGAGCCACCACTGAAAACTTGTCTTCATTTTGTCTCATCTCTGTTGTTATTTCACCCGTAACTGCTTCACCTCCAAATGTTTCCCTGACCAGGCCACAGACATGTTGGTCCATAACGCCCAGAATCTGATGCAGTCAGTGAAGGAGACTGTCAGAGAAGCAGAAGCTGCCTCCATCAAGATCCGCACAGATGCAGGATTCACCCTTCGCTGGGTGCGCAAGACTCCCTGGTACCAATAAACAAACCTGGCCACTGAAACTAGTAACACTCTTAACTTAGCACACACCTGGAGCAAAAGTAGCAATGTGCATACCCATTATGGTTAAATGTGCACTTCTTCACAGAGGAAACTGCTGGTGATTTTGATCCATTCTTCACTGTAGTTTGGGTGTGTCTACCAGGAACCTTTAGATTTGGTACCAAGCAGGCTTCATTTATTGGAGTGAGTTCAGCTTTGCTCTCCAGTTCTCTTTATCTGTAACTGTGGAATCATGCAGGCTAATCAGAGGCAGTTTTTAATATATATTTTTGGTATGTTGTGTTACAAGAGTTTATCCAAATCCCAGGTATATATTTTTTGCATGTTCAAATTGTTTCTATTTTCTAAAGACAAATTATGACAATAAGATACCTATCTCCTAGAGGACAGTTACTTTAAATTCAGTTTTTCAGTAAGAGTTTCTTATTGTCTATTGTACAGTAATTATTTGTTTTATGGACAACACTCAGCCACGAGCTTTATACACTGAGTTTGACACTAAAGTGCGGAGTCTGGTGTGGGCCGCCGAGCTCTCCTCTCTTCATGTTTACTTTTAGTAATAACACTGTTCTTAACTGAAGATCTATGAATGGTGATACATCATCGCTGCTGTCCGGTGATGTTTATACTTGAAGAACTAAAAGGTCTTCTGGATTAAAAGTGTTTATAGGCAAATAATACAGTTTCAAAAGTGATTGTATGATTTGAAAAAAAATGTATGGTTGTCAATAAAAAGGCAGTTTTTTGTTGACTGCAGGAAAATACTTAACCCTTACATACTGTTCGGGTCAAATTTGATCCATTTTGACATTTGACAGCAGTAAAAACACCCTAAAAGGCATTCTTTCAGGCTGAAATTTGATGACTTTTCCTAAAGTGAGTAAAGTCTCCCTGCTCTCTGAAACATTAATTAATTATCACCCATGTATTAATGTCAGATAGGCTTCTAAATAGATCTGTGGTTAAAAATTGTGGTATAGACACTTGTTATGAGGGTTTTCTTGAACAGCATGTAAGGGTTAATAGATAAGAGGTTTTCACATGACAGTATGAGTGACAGTAAGAGTAAAAGCCAAGGTGGGTTGAGATGTTTTTAAAGTGTTTTGAATTTTTTGTTTTAACTTTATTTAACTTTCTCAGTGAACAATGCCAAAGGATTTGTTTTACATTACTGTAATCTTCATGAAGTTCTCTTAACACTTAAAATCCAGGTTATTACAAACAACAAGACAGACTTTACAGGTCTTCTTTAGAGACCCTGAAGTCTTTTTAAGGTCTGTTGGGGTTTTTTTAGGAAAAAAAGAGAATGTTTTCTGCATTTTTTAACTAATTGTAGTGCTTTGTTTCTCTGTATCTCTGGAACAGTTGAACTGTTTGGATTTTTTTCTTTTCAAAATTGATCAAAACGAATAATTGTAGACATTCAACATCCTGTTTTTCAACTTTTCTCCATGTGTGAGCTCATTAGTCCCACTCTGAATGCTCTGACGCATCATTTTAACAGAGATTTTTCTAGACGACCCCGGTGGTTTGAGAACAAAAATAACCTTTTTTATGTGATATCAGTCATTGATGCCAGTCTAGCAGTCTGGTGTTTTTAGGTTCAATTATAAAACAAAAGGAGTGTTTTTGTCTGGTATAATTACACAGCAGTTTAAGGATTCACGATTGGAAACTCAATACTACATGCAATCAGATCAGTGAATGCATACTTTCATTCCCTAGTTCCCCAGTATTTCATCAAGTTTTATTACACATTTTTTTTACAATGGCTGGGCAAATGTACTTTTCAAATGGAGAATCTGTATGTGTGTGTGTGTGTGAGTGTATGTGTGTAGCCTCTTCACTTAAACAGTATTAGTGAGCCATCCCCATGATGGTCAGGGACAGAGCTCTCAAACAGCAGCACAGAATGTTAACCGCATTTTCATCTTTATTTGGGTCTACTGAGCATGTAGCAGTTACTGGCCCGTCACTGAGAGCCACAGGGTGTACTTCTGTGTGTACTTGATGTGTTCATTCACACCCTGAATGTATTCTGATAGCTTCTAGCCCTGCCAACACATCTGCTGTGCCTTGGAAGAATAAAAGACTATAATGATGACTGGAGTTGGCCTCTTAATTTGCTTTCATAAGTCACTGGTACTGGAGCAACAAGACTTAACTAGAAATGGTTAAAATATTCACTGTGTATTCAGTACACAAGTCTACAGCCATACTAGCAGCTCTGTGATCCTGTACTAAGGGGTTCTCAACCTTTTGTACTTGACAACACACTGTGCTGTCATTATGATTTCAAATTTAATGTATTCAGGGTCTTATTTCCTCACCACATGCTTTGGAGCTTTTACTGGCGCAGGGTTGTCTGTATCACTTTTTCATTTCAAAAGCTGATCCATTTTGTGTCACTGCATCCGAGGAAACGTTATCTAGCTAACAGTGTCAAAACATGTTTGTCTCAACCTGCTGATGTGTGGTGATTGGCTGGTGATATTCAAACATAACTGGTATTATGCATTATGCATAGATTATACATTTTTTATTTGACGTTTTTCAAATGTTCGTTTTATGTGAATTATTGAGCACATTTGGATATAAAAAGAACTAGCTTTGTAAATGACCAAAATCAAGTTTGTTTTATTTTAATCTAATCATTTGGCAAGACGTTCAAAATAGGTTCAAAATTGAATGTATTTCACTCACTATTTGTAGACGTTGATTAAAAGTTTACATTTAGTTTACACCCCGTGAAAACTAGCTTTGTAAATTACCAAAAACATTTTTTTAATTTTAATGTCACCATTTGGCAGTAACACTGCCTCGGCGGCCCACTAGACGGCGCTCTGATGCCACCATTTGGCCCCGGCCCACTAAGGCACAGCGCTGCTTTAAGCTAAATGCTAATGTCAGTATGCTAACAAGCATGCTGAAGTTTAACATATAATATTTACCATGTTTATCATCTTAGCTTAGTGTCTTAGCATGCTAGCATTTGCTAATCAGTATACTTGCAGTAAAGCTGAGGCTGATGAATGAATCGCCACCTCCATGTGGTGGGGGGGTTTGTGTGCCCCAGTGACCCTGGGAGCTGTTGTCTGGGGCGCCAGCCCCTGGTAGGGTCTCCCATGGCAAATTGGTCCCAGAGGAGGGGCCAGACTAAGAGCGATTCACAAACCCACGATGCATCGGCCAGAAAAGAGCTGTATCACCTCGCCCGGAAAAGGGAAAACAAACTCCTGGACTCATCTTTTCTGGAGTTGTACAGGGTGAGAGGCGCCGGGCAGGTGTGGGGATACTCACGAGCCCCCGGCTGAGCGCCGCTGTGTTGGAGTTTTCCCCGGGGAACGAGGGGGTCGCCTCAATGCAACTGAAAGTTGAGGAGAGGAAGGCTCTGACTGTTTTTTGTGCTTATGCACCAAGCAGCAGTTCAGAGTACTCGGCCTTCTTGGAGTTGCTGGGTGGCGTCCTGGAAGGGAAACCGCCTGGGGACTCTATAGTTCTGCTGGGGGACTTCAACGCCCATGTGGGCAACGATGGAGAAACCCGGTGTCAATCAGCAGTAATGCGGGCGTTGTACTGGACCGTCATGGTGAAGAGGGAGTTGAGCCGGAAGTCAAAGCTTTCGATATAACAGTCAATCTACGTTCCAACCCTCACCTATGGTCATGAGCTTTGGGTAGTAACTGAAAGAATGAGATTGCGGTTACAAGCGGCCAAAATGAGTTCCAGGGTGGCTTGGCTCACCCTTAGAGATAGGGTAAGAAGCTCGGACATCCAGAGGGAGATCGGAGTAGAGCCGCTGCTCTTTCGCATCGGAAGGAGCCAGTTGGGGTGGTTCGGGCATCTGATCAGGATGCCTCCTGGACGCCTCCCATTAGAGGTTTTCCGGGCACGTCCTACTGGTAGGAGGCCACAGGGTAGACCTAGAACAAGCTGGAGGGATTATATATATCTCATCTGGGCTGGGAACGCATTGGGGTCCCCCAGGAGGAGCTGGAAAGCCTTGCTGGGGAGAGGGACGTCTGGACAACCCTGCTTAGCCTGCTGCCACCACGACCTGGCCCTGGATAAGCGGAAGTTGAAGTATTGGACAATTTTACATTTTGACCTGATGATGGCAATATGAAGTTATTACAATTCATTCTGAGGGGGACTGTACCAAAACTCATGCCAATCCATCCAACTGATGTTGAGATATTTCAGTCTGACCCACAGTGGTGGACCTACAAACCGACAGGCCAACAGCGTCGTCCAATGCTGCTAGCATTGCTTAAAAAATTTTTTTTTTTTTTTTTTTAAAAAGGGCACACACGAACACATAATTTTAAAGCTTTTATAAGACATCTTATACACTGAAATACAGATACAACTTCATACAGGAGCTTTAAGTAGTATTTTCCACATGGACAATTGATTGTGCAAATGCTGTGCTGAGTTAAGAAGTTGCATTCAAGATTATATGAGGATGTTGTAGATTTCTGAGTGCTTTTTACACAACTGTTCCCAACAGACTGCCTGAATCACTTGCTCGTATCTAGGCCCTGCAGATAGTTGTACACCTTCCCCAAGTCAATATGTACCTTAGATATAAGATATATTTTTAAGATGTATTTCCCTCAGACATCACAGTTTGTGCTGAAGTGTGTTATAAAAGCACCTTAACCTACCATTACAAGGCCACACTACAGGGTGAATGTGTGCAAAAATACCTGCCTCAGTACAAACTGCAGCTAATAAGAAAGTAGATACATTTGATTTTTCAAAAATAAACACATTATATATATATATATATACACTGTATATATGTATAAAATGTGCTACCTTATATTATGTAAAAAGTTTTCAAAGGCATGGCTGCTTACTGTCAGGCAACATGCACGTAAGATTGTATAGGTGTGTAGTATAGTGTATAGTGAGGAGCAAGGCGGTGAGCTGCGAGTGTCCCTTTTTAAACCAAAATATTACCCTTAGGCAACACTCAGAAGGTGTTAGACAAAAAAAAAAAAGAAAGGAAAAATATTAATAAATAGTCCAAAAGGAAAGAGGAATGGCCAAAATAATGCAGCACATTTAAAATGGATAGAAACTAATAGCACTTCAATAAGGTCACACTGATTATTAAGGCTTCCCTTTGCGGGTCACAAATACCATACAGTCATATATACGTATGTAATGCCAAACACATAATAAATAACTGTTAGAATGCAAAATCATTCATTAATAACAATGAGCCAGAGCATAATAAGACTTATTGGAGAGCTGACTCAGGGGGGTGGTAACCCTGCCCCCTATTTGGCACATTGGATTGTTGACCTTTGGGTTCGACGGTCATCACTCAGGTCCGCACTTGGAATTTCCCCGCTTTAGTCACATATTTGACCCCTTTAAATGGCTTGTACTTCTCGCCGTACATATCAAGACGATTCACCTTAAGACCTGCACAGAGGGGGGAGAAGCCAATTGAGCCATCAACTGAACACCATCGCAGCAAACACTGCGTTTCTGCTACCATAACCATGAACGTCCTCAACAACAAAAGGTGGAGAGAAAGAATGGGGCTAAACGGACTGACTAGTTACGTTTTTGGACTTTAAGCTTGGCTCAGTTCAAAGATTAAGAGGTCATGTAGCGAGGATTACCTGATATGGCCAGCTGCTGTATCTTCAGGTCAATGTTGAGTGAGGGGTTATCTTCAGGTTTGGGGACTCCTGCCTGTGTACTCAGACTGCCTCGCAAGTTAGGAAGCTTCTGGGGGTTCAGTTTCCCAATGTCCCAAACCAACACCTACAAAAACACAGTAAGAGCAACAAAACAAAAGGCTTTTTCTTCTTTCTTTTATTTTCTCCATAACACCACCAGTTCTGATCAGAATTACATCAGTTGCTTCACTGTAGAGCTACTTGTGTCTTGCATGACTGTGTACAAAAGAAATCTAGTCCATAAATATGTCAGAAAAGAGGATAATTCATATGAAAAAGGCAGGTAAGATTTAAGCAGCTCTGTAGTGAAACATTTGACAAAATCAATAAAAACTGAACAGTATGATGGACACTGATTGGATAAAAGGGTCTTCATTCAAAAGTGGAACGTGTTCTAACTTCTCATTTAACTGAGACCTACTGTAGACAGCCTTGTAAACAGTTGGTTACCTTGGTAGCGAGGTCGTAGGTGTAGTTTCCCTGTGTGGCTGTGAGGTTGACACTGAGCACAGCTTTAGGCATGTGGATAGTGACCACCAAGGCCTCCACCGTCTTCCCCATGGTCTGCTTGGGTCCGATCGTCAGGTCCAGGCGACCACAAGGTCCTGTCTCAAAGAAACTGATGTTCTGCTTTACGTACACTGGAATGGCCACGAGACTGAGGAAGGAAACAGACAGAATTGACCACGATGAGAATAAACAGTTAGGTTCAGTAGACAGACAGCAACCAGCTTGTGTTTACAAGGTTACACGGTAACAAGTGTGGATTGTGAATCCAGATACCAGAATTTCAATCCACTCCTCCACAAAGAAAATAACAGGACAAAGATTTTATTGTCGCTAGAAGATGTTTATTACCAGATCACATATTTACGCTTCACCAAATTCATGTATAGGTCATACCTGCTGATTATTCATACATAAACTGATAGATTTCTGTAGAGATTCTGTTCTTACTTTTGAGAACTGACATGATAGTTCATCAGTGTGAAGTTTCCATCAGGTGGGACGAAGGAGAGGACACGCTCCGACTCCCAGCGCTTAAACCGCACACACGGGTGGAAACTCACATCGTCCAGAAGACGAGGATTCTATCATCATAAACAACAACAACAACAACAACGGTGAGTGAATTTTCACACTTGGACAGATGCACAAGTAGACCACAAAAAACACAGAGCAAAGAGGAAATGAACCCACCATAAAGGACAGAGTCAGGTCGGGCATCCCACTGAGCTTCACACAGGCTTCAATTACACCTTGGATCTCTGCAAACACTGTTGTACCTGAATAAAAGAGATTGAAGAGGATGAGTAACAAGATCCAATTATATTATCTCCCAGGAAAAAGAAAACATGTCTAACTGCCCACACTCTTCATCTACAGTGATCAAACAAGTGGTTGTTTGTACCTGATTTGTCCAGAATGACATCTATTTCCTCTATCACATCAAAATACGCCTCATTATTGGTGTATTTAACACCAGCCCGCCTCCATGGGATGTTGGACAATTGACCTGTTGGCAATGTATCTCCAACGTTACTACCTCCTGCAAAACACACAAAAGGCAAAAACATCAATGTACACATAACCATTGCAGATTTTATTTTAAATTTGGTTTAGAGACAAGTAGACAGAGTCTAAACTGAACCTTTAACACCAGAGTCAGAGTGACCTGTTTACCTGTGAGCGTATTGACAACTGATCGCAGGATGGTGGGAGGCCTGATCATCTCTTTGAGGACGTTGGACTCGGTCGCTAGTGGAAAGCCATTGTCCAGCATCTCCTCCAACAGCTCGTACACTGTCACCACATTGTCCTTGATTATACTTTCTGAGCACTCTCCAAAGTAGTCCTGTTGACAAAGACACCTGTTACACTAAAGCAAACACTAGACTGACATATGCAGAAAAAGTGGATTTGTCAGTTGTCTTTTCCATTGAGACTCTAGCTGTGTCCCAGTTCCATACTACACACTATTTGTTTACAATATGTACAAAATACTAAATGTTTTAGTATATTGTTTCTGAAGGGAGTATACAAGATTCCATTTCCTCTGTGCATTGCATCATTATCATTCTTCTTCTTTTTCTTCTTATTATTATATAAGGGAACACTGTACAACATCAATGAAAAAAAGTAATGCCTGCCCATTTACACTTACTTAAGGCCACAGCTCCTGTTCACACTTGACACAAAAATGAATCTTGGATGATTAAAAAGCACCATAAAAACATGGTAAATACCCTGCAGCTACTCAGTTCAACCAAGATAGACTGAGGATACACTGGAATCTGTTCCCACATTTGGACAGCCTTGTCAAACTGTGTGTATAACACAACAGACTTTGCAAACAGTGGGATACAGCTGAGATGTTTTTCAAGTTCTCAAGCTACAAAATAAGAATGTGTGATCAAGAGTAAATGTGTATTGTCTTTGTCTTCAGCACCAACTAAAATTTCCCATAAAATTTTAGGGGGAAGTGAATGTCAAATGTAAACCACGATCCATCCAACTACATCTTGACACAATCTGCTGGACACTAAGTTTGAACAGAAACAAAAATGTCTGACTTGTCTACATTCTGGCATCTATCCAGCAAAATGAACACAGAGTTTAATCCCACCTGAATTGTGTCTGCCACTCTGTGCAGGAACTCAATGACAAACAGTGGAGGGACTTCAGTCTGGACGACAGAAATGAAGAAGAGCCTGCCCCTGTATATGGAGATGAGATAGTGGTGTGGGGTCTGCAGGATAGGGGGCACATTCTCCGGGTCCACTGCCTTCTCCTTCGCCTCGAAAAAGTAATCACACAAACTCCGGCTGATGACACTCTTCCAGTGTTTCTCCAGGAAGATGTCTCCCGAGTTATTAATCAGGAACAGACTGTGGATCATCTCAGCTGTAACAATGAGGTGGTTGTTACTGTTAGTAGCGCTCTCTGTTGTTGAGTAAGAGAGTCTAAATCAGCAGTTTTAAAAACTTAACTCCTTATCAATTATTGAATTGTGGCCAAATCAAAACAACGCAATGCAAATGTAAAGCAGTGTCACTTGTTGTCAACATTTCCCTACTGTCAATCTGTCAAACTAACTTCAACATCAGGGAATTAACCGGCTGGCTAGCAATCTGACATTGGCAACTTCGAACATTTTTACCATCTGCTTCTTAATGCCAAAAATAAAATAAACTTGAGAGTGAGAGGCGTAACAGCGACATACAAGCTCTAAGTAGAGGACAATGTCTACAAAGTTTAACATATTGTTAAAAGTTTTACCTGCTAACTTCAGTTGACTGTGCCAGGAATATGACTTGGTGCCAATATGGCAGAATTGTCTGAGTTGCTGAGGAGACGCCTGCAGATCTATGCACACGTAAACACAACGAAGTCACGAGTACATATCTAAAAATCAAAATAATAAGGCCCAAATACTATTAGTAAAGTATTGGAACATATTCTGGGCGGTTTAAATATCAAGCAACTCTTGGGTCAACCTTATCGATACTTTCAGAGCAAAGTTTCAGACTTTTAAATCAGGCAATGTTTGCGGGCAGCTAATCTCCGGCACTGTATGCGACAAATTGGGATTTTATTGCCCTGAGTGTATTCTTTCAGGTGTTCAGGCAGGCCCTGCTCCCAGAATACCACAAATTTGATTTCCATAGAAGGGATGTAGCAGACCCCTAAACTTTAACCCTCACGTCAGGTTTCAGGTGTAAAATTGCAAATAGCTGTCATAATTTGATTAATAATAATATATTTATTTATATAGCACTTTCCAAAACAAATGTTACAAAGTGCATTACAACTTAATAAAAGAGAGATAAATGAAGCAAAAGTAAAAACAATAAAATAACCACATTGCAGACTTGTGATTAGCTACAACATTGTGAAACAATTGGTCTAGCATTTCAAACTTCATTTGGAAATATTTTACTGAGCACTGACAATCTGAAATTGAGATACACCAGAGAGATGAGCTGTTGATGAACAGTTTACATTTGCTGGTTACTAACTTTGTCTTTCTGCTGTATGATGCTGGATAGTGTACAGTGGGAAACTGTTTTAGAGTTTTTCTCCCCTAAAAACAGCTGTGCTGTGGTTGAAAATGATGCAGATTAGAGCAGTAAAAGTAAACCAAAGTTGCAGGCTGTAAAACCTAAACAATGAGCTGAAAGACACGTTCTATAGAGCTGAGAATAACTGCAGATTCAGGTGAAAAGTTAAACATTTCAAAGGTTGAATATCTTGTAAATAATATGATTCTGCTGGCAAAGTAGTATTTACACAAATATAGATTTTCAAAATCTAAAAAGACAAAAATTCACTAAACTACTAGACTCCCTGGAGATGTATTTGATGTAATCCCTCCCACGCTGCGACACTTCTATTTGATTTTATCTGTATTTTTGAAAGTCATGTTCTCATTTTGGAGTTAGTTTTGGAGATGCCTGTTTGAAATTTTGGATTCAATAAAGGCAGAAAAAAAGGTGAATCTTTCACATAGTAATTTACCAAATTGTTCATGTAACAATGTTGATTAGTGCAGCTTTAAAGTCTTTGTACAATATGTTTTATGAGTTTGCTCCTAATACCTGCTCGCTGAAAAAGTGGGCGGCACTTTTCCCAACAAGGCTTTTGATTGGTGGAGCTCTGTGGCGGCATCAAACAGCCCCGCTGTGACAACGGCTGCCTGCCAGGCTTTACTCAGGGTAACAAACACCGTGTTACACTGTTAGCACGACCCAGTTTTCACACCGGTTAAGGTGATTGTAACGTGGGCAGTCAGACATGGCTTCTGAAGAACCAAAAGCAAAGAAACAAAAACTTTCAGAGGAGGAGAAGAAGACAGAGCCTCCGACCAAACTAAGGTGACGGAAAGCTTGAAAACAAGCTAACACACTGCTTTTCTGTGGAGCGAGGAGACACGACCCTCCTCTGTGTTGTTTGAATTCTAATATGTGCGCAAGTCAAATCTTCCGGTTACAATGTTAACTTGCCCTGAATAGATTGTGTGCGTGAAATGGTGAGTTTGAAAATGTGGGTTGTCTTTATAACATAAAATGTTTTTATGGACCACCACGGTGGGGAGAAGAGGTCTCCGTTTATAAGGGCCGATGCAAAGTCCTTTGATGTAGCTACTTAACGTTACCTTTTAACGTGCAGCTACATAGCTAACGGTTAGCTAATTGTAACGTTAGGTCAGGAGCGTTTAGACGGTGCTGTTGTTAAATGACGTCCGTTAACTCTAGCAAGTGTGCCAATATCTAATCTGGGTTCAACGTGACCACCACCTGCCTCTGCATGTTTAAAAGCTGCAGAAAGAAATACTTGGACTGATCTGGGCACGTTCATTCAATGCCAAGAATTTCTCCGCTGCTTGGTATAGCAACGATTGTTGCAGAGAAAGCTTGCCCTATCCAACCTGTACTAGCTCCCAATATAATGAATTGCAAGGTATTCACGTGGCCATGAAAATGAAATGTATTGTTGGGGTTTTTCCCCCCTGAATAAATTTGACTCTTGCACGGTCCATCACTCGGCGACTAACCTTATTCAACTCAACTGAAACCTGCTGTTGTCATATCTGGGTATCCCCGGTGCGTCTTACCTTCACCAGCACGCTTCTCAAGATGTTGATTTAGCTTCAAAAAAGAGTGGCTAGAGGCTAGAGTCGGCCAATCACCACACAGACATACAGTCCCGAGTAGGAGGAGCTTTAGTTGCAGGGGTAAATGGATCTGCCCGCACAGTGAGCTGAAATTGTGAAGTTTCTGAATGCTTAGCTCTTTCAGAGCCGGTTTTAGGTTGCTCAACAGGTCTGTCAGTGTCTAACTGGTATACAGAGAGTGGGACACCATGTCTGCTGCAAGGTAAGACCATGCTGACATGTAGAGAATCAATATAACAGCAGGTATGGGTTCTGGTTTAGTGTAATTGGCTGCACAAGCTCAGTAATCATCTGACTGTATATTGACACGTGTGTGTGTGTGTGTGTGTGTGTGTGTGTGTGTGTGTGTGTGTGTGTGTGTGTAGGAAATTATCGCAAGGGTGTGGCATCTGCTGGGTTTTTCAGAGACAAACCCGTCTGGGTAACATAAGTCATTCCTACTGATGGCTTATTCAAAAGCCATTCTTCCGGGTTGCTTCTTCTTGCTGCATTAAATCTTGTTCCCAGGCGGGTGTAGAAAGAAAAGCTTGATGGGGAAAATATCCTAGCACACGTTCATGTGGAGGTGGCATCTGTCAGGGGCTGTGTTGAAAGACTTGCCCCATATGGGGTTTTCCCAGAAACACAGACAAGATTGTGGTGATATCACGGACTAGCATGCAGGAGTGAAGATGAAACCAAGACACTGATCTGAGTACACGTATTATTAACATGCTACCACAATCTCTTGTTGCTTTTGCAGTATTACGCACAGGCCATTCAATATTTGCTTATAGAAAAGAAAAAGCTGCAGACTAACTAACTGGCTGTTATTGGTTACTGATATGTGTGGGATTTTTATGTGTTGACACAAAGCGCAGTGGTGCCTCTCTAGTCGCTGTCTCGTTTTGTTGAGCCCCAGTGGTGGAAGTGTTGCTGTGCTGTTTTAAAATTATGTTTTTTGGAACCATAAAGCTATGATTTGCTATGATATTCAAGCCCTGTGCTCAGTTGTTTGCCCAAGGAAAGAACTGCACAAACACAGAGACACACACAGCCTACTGCTGTCCTGATGTTGCCTTGCTGTGAATGTCATAACGTGGTTACATGCTTGACTGACTGGGTTCTCAGTGCCTACCGCTTTCATATTATTTTGTCTGTTTGTTGATGAGTCATGCATGTTTCCAAACTATGTCTCTCAGACATGTACTATTTCTGATTTTCTTTCTGTGTGAATGGAAGCTTTTAAATCATGTGACGTGAAGTCACATGGAAACGAAACTGTGGGTATTGCAAGTAAGTGGTTACACTGGGATAAAAACCCATCACACTCCACGGAGTGAGCAAACATGAATTTTTAAATCCATGAAATGTGCCTTTCTACACTGTGCTGAAAGGAGGGCTGTCTGCTCTTTTAATAAGTCAACCAGCCAGTCTGAAGCTATAACTGATTTAAAATACAGTTTTACTATTAAGAGCAGCTTCAGAAAGTAAAGACAAACAGGACAAGACAACATGGACTCTGCAAGATGTTCCCCTTATTACTGTCATGCCAGTTGAGTTCATGTATAAAAACGAATAAAGAAGGAAAGATAGTCCACGCTGTCATGTTAAAGCCAAGTCTTGTAGAGCTGTGTTTTTGTTTGTTTTTTGTTTTAATGCTTAGTTTTTATGTTTCAGCCCTAATTTACTCTTTGGGATGGGAAACCCCTTACTGGACATCTGTGCCATAGTGGACAAAGACTTCTTGGACAAGTAAGTTAAAGGACCAAAGCAATGGAATATAATTCTTACTAATAAAGAAAGTATTGTCATCTGTGGTTGTAGTCCTCACTGCTGATTGACTTATGCTCGAAGTGGTTGTAAACTGCTACCCAGTAGTTGCACAAGTGACTCCTCAAAGGTTAATTTAAATGAAAAATGGCAACATCAATGTACATATTGCACCATTTGTGTTGACCCTAGAATTATATAGGCAAAGAAAAATGTTGAATGATCTGTTTTGTAAAATCTGTGAAATCCATCTTTTTCTCATAAAGCACAGTCACAATCAGATCGACTGAGATTTTGACATGTGGTGTCAGTGAGGTCACCCCAGTGACGGGCTGACCATAAGCAAAAGAGGTTTTATGATGTAATTTGAACAGAGATACAAGATAATGATGATACAAGAGAGCAGAGCACAGGAAACAGCAGAGCAGACGTATTGATTTAATATATCTATGAAATATACTTCATAGATATATTATATATGAAATGAGACAGTGTATCATTACATTACAGTGAGGTGATACTTATTTGACTGTTCTAGCTGAGTGAAACAATCTATCCCTCTCCAATTGATTTTTTTTGTTTTGTTTATCAATGTAGTTAAATCATGTCGGCGGCTAACCCTTTAAATGCAGTTAGCAGAGCACAAAAGAATCGCAGTGATTCAACAGTTCACCTTAAGTTTAAGGTTATAGGGTTCCTGCAAAATTACTGCTTAAATACTGCATAATTAAGAGATTTTATTTACCTATGTAACTTTTTATTTACTTACTTTTTATTCTTTGAAATAGTAGGAGCCATCAACGGGAAACCTACAGTCAGATTTCTGGTCAGTTCTGGTCAAACTGAGTTGACCAGGGCAAAGGGCCCCTTCGGGTTCCAGCTCAGAGTCCACTTTCAAACCCCTTATGTGCATTCCTGGCTTAGAGCTGAACCAACCAAACACCGTTCTAATTCAGTCTCACATAGAATAAAGCAGGACTAAAACTGCACCTTAATCCCCAGCCGCCTTTGTCTTTCGAGAAAGCTACACTCTGTTTAGCCTTATTGACCAACAGATTGATTTGGACTGAGTGGTGGTATGTAGTAACAAACAGAGTTTCTCAAAGCCTCTGCCTATGATTTCATCGCTGAATGATTTCATTAATCACATTTTCCATAGGCGTGAACAACCCATTTGGCAGCACCACCATTGTGTCTGCAATGCTTATCTACATTAACATAATCCTGATTCTTATTGTGTGTTTTTTTCCTACACACATTTGTGGAGTTTCTGTATGAAATAAAACAGTTTTTTAAATAGGTGAAACAGCAGGGTTTGATTCAGCATATGTTTCCAATGACTTTTAGAAACTAATGCCTCTTTTTTTCTCATTTAATTATTTCCAGGTACTCTCTGAAACCCAATGACCAGATCCTGGCAGAGGACAAACACAAAGCACTGTTCGTATCTACTATATAGCAACATTTCCTGTAGAATATAGGTTGTGACAAACCTATATTCTCCTCCACTCCTACACATCTACTAACAGGGTTTGTAGTCTGTACAGGGAGAAAATGAATACGTCTCAGTTCATACTGAGTTTGCTCCTGTCCGTTCTGGAGCGGGCCAGTCAAAACAGGCGCACACCAGAAATCACAACGATTGACCTCCGTTCCTTTATAGAAGGCCAATGGCAGCGCAGCAGATCCAGCTCAGAGAGCTAGTCTCAGCCAATAGCAAACCAGGACACTTCACCTCCCAGTCCCTCTGAGACAAGAGCCAGAAAGTAAACATTCAACAGCAGGAGATAAGAAAGTCATGCGTGAGAGACAGATATTATACTGACTGATTCTGACTCTCCACAGTTATGTTTGTGGTGACCAGTAGTCCTCTAGTAATATCTATTTTACATTGGCAATAATGCTTGTTATAACGTAAGACATTCACATTTACACTATATATATATGTTTTTGAGGATGAATGTCATTTGATATAGACAGATGTTTAAATGAAAAACACAGAGCCAACTTTTATGTAACCACTAAAGACTGTTACATCTCTTTTATATGAATTATTTGTCAGGGATGTGTGCGAAGGTGCAAGTCCACGCACGTATAACTTGTTTTTGTTCCTGCTCAGCCACTCAGGCCTTGTTTTTTTTTTTTGTTTTAGTGTTCTGGGGTAGAGTGCCAATATGTTGGAGATTTTCTCCTGGTGAAAATACTTAAAGGGACACAACAGACTGTAGGCGATAAAGAAAAGTGAGATCATTTACAATAGACAGTCATCCCCACTCTATTTTTCTCTCCATCTCCCAGATGTCTCCCCCTGTGCAACCTCTGGCTCAGTCTCAGGACCTTTAACAGCAGTCGGCCTGTTATACTTTCCAGTGACATATTTAAACACACTATTTCTAACACTCACATAAACCACACAAACGCATCTGTGTGCAGGTTGATACGACTGCTATATTGAGACTGCACAACGTGGCAAATTAGAGATGCTTTAGCCCTAAGCGGAACATCAAAGCGCTGCGTCAGTCACTGTGTTACGTAACAGGCGTAGCATAAATGGTTCAAATAGTATAATCGGTGAGCAGTCATGCATGTATGGCATGTTTTACCTGGAGGAAATATGGCTTCTGCAGAGAGTACAGAAGCTTCTGCTGAATCTGGCTAAGCCTTCAGAGCCAAACAGACACAGTGCAGTACTCAAAAATGTTTTATGTTCAGTACCCAGCCGTAGTTAATACTTTGTGTGTGGTGATGTTTGCATTATATTGGCACTTTGCCAGCACCCCAAAGAAAGATATTGTATGTCTCAATTTTGCAGAAGTGAACAAACTTTATGCAGGACATTGAATCATCTTTTGGAAATGTATATTATGTGAATTACATGTTTGTCTCTGTGTTTAGATTTGAGGAGATAGTGAAGAAGTTCAAAGTTGACTACCACGCTGGAGGAGCCACACAGAACTCTGTAAAGATTGCTCAGGTCAGTCATGTACACACAAACTCACTAACCTCCTGTTTTGTCACCACATCAATGCTCTGTGAAGTCTTACTGTAAATGTTGGCCTCGGTGAGTAGCTTTAATCGACTGACACTGATCAGAGCTGTTGTCACTGTCTGTAGTGGATGATCCAAGAACCCCATAATGTGGGCACGTTCTTTGGCTGCATTGGCAAAGACAAGTTTGGAGAGATCCTGAAGCAGAAGGCTGAGGAGGCCCACATCGATGCCCACTACTACGAGCAAGATGAAGAGCCCACAGGGACATGTGCTGCTTGCATCACCGGAGATAACAGGTGGGTGATTATAACAACAATAACAATAACAAGCATATGTTGACTAATTATAATCTCATCTCTCTTTTGCTTCCTCTTCTCAGGTCTCTGGTAGCTAACCTAGCTGCTGCTAACTGTTATAAGAAGGATAAGCATCTAGACCTGGAAGAAAACTGGAAGTTGGTGGAAAAAGCTAAAGTCTACTATATTGCTGTAAGTAGTAGTTTACCAAACTACTATACAGTGTTTGTGCCATTTACTTCTGATATTCAGGTCAACTCATGTGCTGTCACTTCACCCTTGTACCCGTGGGTAACCACCAGAGGACCCACAGGGGGATTTCCTGACATACTGGTGCAGTTTCTGTTCAAGATCTTACGTCATGCGATTCATTAGAGTCCATCAAGGTATAAAAAGCAGATGAGTCTTGACCCAATGTCACTGTTTGCTTCCAGGGTTTCTTCCTCACTGTCTCTTTGGAGTCCATCCTGAAAGTGGCAAAGCATGCGTCTGAAAATAACAAGCTGTTTTGCCTGAACCTCTCTGCGCCCTTCATCTGCCAGTTCTTCAAGGATAACCTCATGCAGGTTATGCCCTACGTTGATGTGCTGTTCGGCAATGAGACAGTAAGCCAGACTCTCACGGTGCATTCTTCACATATTGGCTGCACGTGCTTGTTCAGGGCTTTGTGCTCACCAGATGTTGATGAAACAATTTTTTTCTTTGTTTCTCAGGAGGCAGCTGCATTTTCTAAAGAGCAAGACTTCGAGGTGAGTGGACTGACAGTCTCATTTAGCATTTGCACATGATTAGTGCTGCATTTTGTTCATTATCAACTGGTTGTGTTAATGTGTATTTTGTCTGTAGACCAAGGACATTAAGGAAATTGCCAAGAAAGCCCAGGCTTTGCCCAAAGTCAACACAAAGAGACAGAGGATTGTAGTGTTGACCCAGGGGAAGGATGAAACTACTATGGCCTTCAGTAAGATTTTCTATTAGTTTGTCTTTATGTTATTTATGTATTTCTCTGAGTCTTTTGTCCACTGTTAGAGGTATTCTGTAGACATCTAATTTTTCTTTCTGTTCAGGTGACAAAGTCGAGACATTCCCTGTACTGAAGATTGACCCCAAGGACATTGTTGACACAAACGGTGCAGGTGATGCCTTTGTAGGAGGTAAGATTTTCCTGTGTTTTCATTTGATACATTTCTCGGTTGCTTTGTTTTTTTTTTTCCTGTATTTTCTGTGGATTTCTGTTAAAGTTTTCCCTCTGTGTCACAGGTTTCCTGTCTGAGCTGGTCCAGGATCAACCTCTGGATCAATGCGTGAAGGCGGCACACTACGCTGCCAACATCATCATCAGACGATCAGGTTGCACCTTCCCAGAAAAACCCTACTTCAACTGAGGATTCCTGGACAACTTTTCCTTCAGCCTGAAACCTCATACTAATATTTTCTACAACTACTACCCTCAAATCTCGTAGCCCCATTTTTTTCAGCCAATCAGCCAATGTTCCATGTTATTTTTCAATTAATTCGAACATGATTTCCAATTGTTAGTTGGGTGCCTCCTGACGTGTGCCCATCTCTGTGTTCTCCACTTGGGGCCGCTAGAGGATCATGCAGCCGAGAGCCAAGAGAGATTTGTTTTTATATAAGTGACCATAAAGGAATCATGATAACACCACGGGATGTAATAATTTTGCCTTGGATGAAGGATCTAAATGGGAAATCTTGTTTTCATGGACAGTCGTTTTGGGATTGTTTCTAAATGTATCTTGGCTCTGACGCTGCTGGCGTCCGGCTGCACCATCAGACTCTGCTGCGAGCACTCATGTAGACGTCTCACGAGTTGCTTCCCTTTGGAGACAGAATCAAAGCACAAGAGGTTAATTCAACAATGGGAGGACACATTATACACAAGAAGAGGACTCAGGAATGAAATATCACTGTCCAGGAGGTTCTGATACTGCATTGAATTGTGCGGTAGGGATTTGTTTTAGACTTTTTTTTAAAAGATGAATTATTCCTGATTATGAGTTTAGACTTGTTAACGGTTTAATTTAACAGGCCAGTTATGAAACCAAATGTTTTTCTTTTAAGCGCACACTTTTTAAATGTGTCAAACTCTGCCCGCTAAGTCCTGTGTTCACTGTTAAATGTCAGCTTTACTGTGTCAACAATATTCAGAAGTTACCTTCAACATCACCACTGTGGAAGTTTGCATTTTTCCACCATACTGTTTTTTGGGGCAGGTGCTTCTAGCAATGAGGCCTTTTTGTTCCTTTCTTTCTCTGTGTATGTTAGTTTACAGAGCCCTATAAGTGTTATATGAACCTGCATTTATTTGTCTGTGCAGGGAAACTTACAAGCTAAACTAGTGATGGGGAAAATGGACACACATCTCTAAAATGCATGTAAGGTAGCTGGTATTGTTGGAATTATATTTGAACATTCTCTATCAGGAATACAGGGGGCATTAAAACAGACCTTTCCTCTATTGCATATTGCATGTGTTCTTTCTGGGTGTATATTGATCTCTTGAAGTATCATAGAATATGTAACCTAACTTCAGGACTGTCCGCTCTAAATCAGAAAAGAATAGAAATATGCATTTTCACCTGATTAGATTTTGATGTTTGTTTGGCGATAACTGCTACAAATGACAAATGGAAGATACCAGAAAAAAATCAGGAGTCAAAAATCAAGAGTTTTTTTTTTTTTAAACTTGTTTATCTGCGGGTAGTAAAATCATGCACGTTGTCCCTCTGTTGAAAAGGCTGTTTCTTTATATGTTCATATATACCAAACAGCCTTATGTGACTGACTATTCCCAGTCTGTGGCACACAAGTTGCCCATTTCTGTGCTAGACTGATGATGCCTAAAATTCTTAAGAAATCTAAGAATAATTTAACAATAAAACTTGCAAGGTTGATCCTATTTATTCATTTTTCAGTTGAGAATTTTTATTTAATATTTAAACATTTTTAGATTTGATTGTTTTTTTTTTTTAAATCAAAGGTTCTTCTTAGTAAGAGATGTACAGTATATACCTTGTACCTACCAACAAAATGCTTCAAGTCAGCATTAGTGAATGAACTTTAGGCTTGACCCCTAATTGCACACAGTAGATTTGTAAGTGTCAGGATAATAACACGAGTATGGATCAAAACCTTCTGTTACCTTCTCTGTGTGCCTCGCTCATTGAAACATGTTAATACACTCACAGTATGCACACACTTTGCAGATGTAGACAAAACAATTCACTCTTGCTGTTGAAATCTTGAAATGGACCACTTTTGCAAACAGTCTTGAGATGTTGAAGTGTCAGAGAGTGGGAACCATAGTTGAATCTGAATCAGAAATCTGCTGTTGGACACAGAAGCAGAGCTGAGGCAGTGCTGCATCTAGGCTAGATATGATCATTTCGTTCTTATCTGTGTCACATACAAGCTAACTAAACCAGAATTACTGTCTGAGCCAGAACATTTCTGTCCTTTCCCTGATCAGTACCAGAACTGGCCTATATGATTAAATAAACTAAGCCTTTAGGACACCCCATTCTTCATTTGAACTTTATGAGACTGACATGACACAGTTATGTAAAACAAAGCCAATTTTAATGATACAAACGTTAAAGAAACACAAAGAACATTATTGTATACCACATCAATATTATCTATTGAGAACTATTGGTCTTGCATCTCTCTTTTTTGTCTCAGCCTCTCCTCTTGTAATGTGATGTCCAGCGCTCTGAGCTGTTTCAGGAAGCCATGATTAGGCAGAATGCAGCGGCGCTGTCGCACGTGCTCTATAGCATCCACCACAGTTAAGCTGTGTTTCATCATCAGGTATGCCAAGACCAGAGTCGCTGACCTACTCCGACCCATCACACAGTGCACCAGCACCTTGTCTAAAACATAATTAGGCAAAGATAGATGGATTCATTAGAAACATAAGGCGAAGCATACAAGCTTCTTCTCAGAGCTCGATTAAAGGTTTTGATGTGCTCTAGGACTTACTCTGTGGGTGACTGAGGGCCTCTTGGATGAACTGGGCTGCAGGGCAGAAGAACTGTGAGATGTTGAAGGTGGGTTTGTCGTCAGCCTCAACACCGTAGTACTGGATTTCCATGTCAATGTAGTAATCGGCACCAGTCAGCACATTATTCCACTTTCCCTCTGCTGCATTCAGGACATGTGTGATACCCAGGTCCCTCAGGCCAGGCCGCTCCAGAGCCGTTTTCCTGTAACACACAGACTCTATATGAAGCTGCCATCATGAATTTTGACGTTTGTACTCTGTGTGCATTTACTCACTCATCCCCAATGTAGACGCTGGGCCAGACCTGGTTGACATGTGCGTACTGGGCCCCGGTGCCGGTCCAGAAGAGCTGTTCCAGGTCTAATGTTCCCGGAGTGATGTAATCACTGTCTGGGTCCACCCGCACCGCTGTGTACGGGTTCCTGCTTCTGGACTTCACCACACAGGAGGACATAGCTCACCTCTGCTGCCCAGAAAACACGCACACACTGAAGTAAAAATGAATCGCCAACTATTTCTGCAGTAATGCCAAGAATTCACTGGTTCCAGCCTCTAAAAAGTGAACACCTGTGCCGGTTTTCTTAGTTTTCCTATGACATTAAACTGAATTTCTTTGGGTTTTGGACTCTTCGGACAAAATAGACTTAAGCTTTGAGAAGTCATGACAATCCTTTTTCACGATTTTATTTTTAGATCAAACAATCAATTAATCAAGAAAATAACCAGCAGATTAACCGATAAAGAAAATAATTGTTAATTGCAACTCTATGCAGTATGCCACCTACCTTTGGCAGACGTATGGAGGATGTTTTGAGTTTTGACCTTAAATGGTTATAATGCATTTAATTGACTTATATTTAATTTTACATAGATACATTTATTTAGGGATTTGTACACAACTAAATAAAACAATGCATGTTATTGTCCCTTGTGTCCCCAGAACTTCACTTATCAGCTGTTGGACGTCACTAGAGCTCTCCATGGTGAACAGGTGTCACTTCTTTGTGGCCACCACAAACAAGTTCAAGTGATGAGGCGGTGAGAGTTATTGTTAAATGCACATGGCTCTTAAATGATAACAGATTTGAAATAGTAATAATGGATGAAAAAGAACAGAAGGAACAATTGGTCGTTTGAAAACCTGTATTACATTTATTTATGAATTTATTTTGCTTTTTGAGTAATCTATTCCCACAATTTACAAGGTATTAATTAATCTGTTTTAATTAATTAATTCATTCATTTCTTTTATTTTGATAATCATAAATCCCCATTAAAGTCGAATTTCTAAGTTGAGTTTAGTAACTTATTAGCTTTATTAACGGATTCACTTTTAACTTTTATTTTATTAATCTCTCAGTTTATTACTCATTTTAATCAACAAATAAATATATAACCATTATGCCCATTTGCAAGGATATTCAGGTCCTCCACAGTCTTAGTTTCATACTCAGGTTGATTGTTATAATAAATAACTATGGTAGAAAACAATTACTCACCTCTTTCTTGTAACTGTTTAAAGCTTTAAATCTGTTCCTGAGCAGGACCGCAGACCAGCACCTCAACTTTTCCTCAGTGGACATGTGTGAACTGTGTGTGTGTGTGTGTGTGTGTATCAACAGAGACCTCCCTCCACAGTAAGCGTGAAGGCTGAAATACAGATCTGGAATGGTAACTACTCTCTCAGGCTCTGTGTTTAAGATGATATTTTTAGGCAGCTGGGCTACAACACCTGACCTCAACAACGTGACACACACACACACACACGCTTTCTCACAGCATTCCTAATGTGATCTGAGTCCTGTAATGTGACAGAGATTACTTTCCTTCAGCCTGTGTGGTAAAGAAACACACTCAAATCATGAGAAACAATACCAGAAAACAAAAAGAAGTTTAGTAAGAGTGGCATTATTGTCATCATAAGAATGTCACTAATGTGTGGACGGGTGCAGGGATCAGTCAGAATTCATGAGTGCAGAGTTATTTCTGGAAGCATAAAACTTAAAGCATTCAGTTGTTGTATTTTTTATCAGGAAATTACATTAAGACTTTAAGCTTTTCTATTTGTCAGATTTATTACAGAAAATGTGAATTCAAATTAAGCAGGTGCCTGACAAGGGTGAAAGGTCATGCTCCATCATGATGTGTCATTGTGGTCCTCCTCTGAGGTCTGTCTGCTCTGTGGACTGAGACTCAGCTCCAGCTGCCTCAGCTGCTCCAGAAATCCCGAGTTGGGTCCAATGTCTCTGTTCAGACGCACAGCGATGATGGCCTCCACTAACGACAGGCCCTGGCAGATCATCAGATACGCAAGAACCAGCGCTCCAGAGCGACTGACACCCATGGCACAGTGCACAAACACCTTCCCTGGATACATTGATTACTATATTTAATAAGACTTTAAAAAAATATAATTCATTGATTAAAATGTTCCAGAGTGTACAGATGTCATCATTGTAGCTGAACTGATAAGTGAAAATCCTGAGAGCCCTCAAATTGTAGCTTATGCTCCTTTTTCACAATTGTAATCCAAGTTTACAGACCGTTTTAATAATGCCTGCATCATGATAATGCTTAGTTTATTTAATTAATATAGGCCTGTTTCACAGCTTGTCATACTGGGAAAAGCACAGGTAAAGCACTAATAACATTAAAGATGGCTCCGTTCTGTTAAATAAATGGTGAAAAAAGGAATTCTCACAGGAGTACAGGGAGGAGGGAGTAGAAAGAACAAAAAGAAAGAAAATCTAATGTCTTCGTCAACATTAATTGTGTATGAGCTTCTCTGTAATTCCCTAACATGTTGAAATAAGTTAGTATACCCAGACATAAAGTAGAAACTAAGCTTGTAATATCTATGTTAATATTGCAATTCTTTGATTTCTCTGATTTGTATTTTAGATGTGTTTGTGTAGTTTTTGTCCCATCTCAAAGTGCATTTATGTTGCTCTTTACATTATAAAATGGCTTTTGCTGTTATATTTGCAGACTGACCGTTTTGCTTCAGAGCACTGTCTATGAACTGTGCAGCAGGGTCGAAGAAAGGTCGGAGGGTAAACTCCGGATGGTCTGCAGCTTCAACACCGTGGTATTCCACTTCAAGGTCACTGTAGAACTGCTGACCGGTGTTGATCCGGTGTCGGCCTGCTGCAGCATTCAGTATGTGAGTTATACCCAGAGACGAGAGTGTGGTTTTATCTCGCGCCACAGACCTGCAGACACCACATACAAACTGATTTATTGTAATATCTTTTTTCAAGCTGCTGGTTGTGATTTCTACTTACTCATCTCCGATGTATAGGTTGGGCCAGACTTGATTTATAGGTGCCACTGGCTTCCTGTTTGTCCAGAGAATTTGCCTCAGCTCTTTCAGAGATGGTGTTTCCTCCTCTTGGGCTGAATGACCTCTGCAGCAATAAAGATGTGTGTGTCTGCGTGCATATGTGTGTGCACATGTTGATGGCTTTGTGTGTGTCTGCGTGTGTCTTTACAGTGTTTGGGCCTGTCGTCGCCTCCTCCTCTCCCTCTCCAGGCTCATGTCGAGGCTGCGCAGCTGCTGCAGGAATCCTGGGTTGGGACAGATGTCTCTGTGCGGCCTGACGGCAGCCACCGCCTCCTGCAGCCTCAGATCCTCAATAATCATCAGGAAGGCCAGCGCCAGTGTTGCAGAGCGACTCACACCCATCAGACAGTGGACCAACACCCGTCCTGGGACAGGGACATTTGCTCTTACCTTCAGCACCATATATGCAGCAAAATATACACTCAGTGGCCACTTTATTAGGCACATCTGTACAGTCTAATGCTTTCCAAAACAGCAGTGCCATAACAACTATCATTACAAAGCTCATAATGTTAAGTTTTTGGTGACGTTGATGTAAATGTGTAAATTCAATTATATGTTTATTACTGAGGTCATAGTTAAAGGTGGTGTTGTACTGGACTATATTATATAGAGAGGTGTTTCCCCATTTACATACATGAGGGGCGCAGAATATTAGAAACACCTAACACTCAGTATAATGCAGTCCAGTACAACACCATCACTAACTACAGTGTCGATTCTAAAACATATAATATAACACCTATCCAACCATCACAACATTATAGGCATTAAAAAATTAGACTTTATGGCAGAACAGTTGTATGGGATTGCATTACATTGTACAGGTGTACCTAGTGGTGGACACTGAGTGTAAATCCAATCTCACACACTAAGATATCTGTAAGTGTGACTGACTTGCCTCCCATGGCCAGTGCAGCTCTGATGTATCGTGCTGTTGGGTAAAAGAAAGGACTAAGGATGAACTCTACTGCATCATCTGCTTCCACCCCATAATAATCCACTGTCATGTCTCTGTAGAAACGTGGGCCGGTGTTGACGTAGAAGCCGGGGCCAGGGCCGGGTCCGGGGTTTGGGGGTCCATGAGCAGCATTTACAATGTGAGTTATGCCCAGACTGTGGAGAGCGCCCTTGTCCCGAGCCGCCACCCTGAAACACAATCACACACCCACGTCTGTATGAGTGAAGGATGTCTATATAGATTCATGTGTGCATGTTATTGTGTGTGAACCTACTCGTTGCCTATGTAAAGGTTAGGCCAGACTTGATTGACATGTCCAGTGGGTCGTCTGTCGGCAAGCAAGAACTCCTGCAGCTCAGAGACAGAAGGAGGTTCATATGGGGGATCCCTAAGAGACATACTGACACACATACAAAGCACATACTAGACGTTCACTTTGTATGAAATATATTCTGTATTTGTTAAATTAAATACAGTGTTCCCCAGCCTCTACACACTTCACACAGTGACCTTTTCTTAGAAACCTAATGCATCATATTCAGTGCTAAAGCCAGAGATGACAGACTGAGCAAACAAACCTGAAAGATCCCCAAACTAACCTGTTTCCACTCACTTCAAGGCTCTTCTCCTACCGTGCTCGCTCTTATTTCTCTGCAAACACTCGCACCCACATATGACTGTAGCCTGTTTCCTTTTATAACTCTGTAATCAAACACTCATTAGTGACAAAACATCCTGTGGAAATTTTTTTATCAGCAGTTCAGGCTCTTAAAAACACATTTAATCCATTTTGACGAAATGCCTGAAGTGTCATTCTTCTGAACAATGTGGCATTATCCTGTGAACTTTAATATTAGCTCACTTGCTTAGTTTCCATGACCGCAGACTGTTATGTAATACACCGCTGTACCGTATGTGTCTCTATGTTGCTACCCAGGAGCCGAGTAACGCCTGCTGCTCTGCTCCTTTAAGAAATATGATCGAGGCTATGAATAACATTCACCAGAGATGTGTTAACTTTAGCTGCATTTGTTGCGTTATTACATCATACTGAATTATTTAACATAAATCAAAAATGTAAGATTTCCTTATTGTATTTTTAACAAGAAGAAATACTTAAGGATAAGGTAAGGGTAGGTAGAGCACTCTCTTTACTCCTTCAGATGACTGTAAAGTGCAACAGTGGCAGTTAACATCAGCTACAGGCTGAAAGAAAACTTCATGCCACATTTCCTTTGTTAGGAGATTGAATTAATTTAAAACCCAATCAATCTTATTCTTTTTTATTGCAATCTTTTATTTTTTGCTCAGTTTGTTTCATCACCAATTTAAAATAGATATCAAATGTTTGGTACTATATTTAAATGCCACATTGAGTCCACATTGAAATAAATTTAGAAAGCTGAGATTATTTGCCTTATCAAAGGTTTTCTTTTTGGCGAAAATGTAATTTTTGGTCTAATCTATTTATCTTGTTTTTTCTCAGAATTGTAAGGCAATACTATCTAAGTGTTTTCAATCAGAGAAGTCATGTCTTTGTTAATGCAAAATGATTTGGCTGAAATAAAAACAAACTCTCTGGTTTAAGGGATTATGGAAGAATAACAAGGTACCATAAGTTTAATATGCATAGTTTAAAACATATTTAAACATGTCATTTTATATCCATCCAGCCAAAATATTTCAATAAAATATCATAAAATGTGTTTAATGGACACTCACAGTCAAAAAGCTGTATTTACAAAGCTTGTGGACATGACAGGTAACCTTTGAAAACAGTTTGGATATGACAGTCAAACCTCACTGTACTTAAATATTTACAATATTTCACAACACATGCTCGCTGCTGTACACAGAAGTTAAACTTAGAGATAAAAACATGGAATTTAAAAGTCACTCCAGTGATCACCACTATCCAACTCACACCTTTAACAACATCATAATTTACTTATAATTAAGTATTGTCCATACTGATTAGCGTGGGGTGTAACACATGGAAAGAGAAAGAGGTACTGAGGTGACTAATGATGAAGGAGCACAGAGGAGGTGAACAAAAGAGAGAACGGGATGTCAGAGAAGAGGACATAACCTCCGTTTGATTGTCAGCTGTTCGTCCAGCTTGAGGAGGAGGGACAGGAAATTCTGGTTGGGGTAAATGGCTCGTTTTTGGACGACGCGCCTCAGAGCATCGCTCAGTGGGAGACGCTGCTGCAACATCAAGTAAGCCAGGACCAAAGTGGCCGATCGACTCATGCCCATGATGCAATGCACCAGCACCTTTCCTGTAGAGCAGGATGGAGAATGTGAGAGCAAATAGAGAAAATGTACAAAACTGTAAACGTTTGATGGGACAGTGGGTTTCACATTCATATACTGTACCGTCTTTGCTCTTCAGGGCTTTATGTATGAAGTCAGCTGCAGGTTTGAAGTACTGACTGAGGTCAAAGTGGTCTGAGTCCTCTGCTGGGATGCCAAAGTAAACGCAGGTGTTCCTGTAAAAACTCTGGTCACCGATGCTGCCCTGCTTGGAGTGCGCTGCATTCAGGACATGAGTGATGCCAAGCTTATGTAATGTCATTCTATTCTGTGCTATGGCCCTGGAAAAACACACAAAAAAGACAGGGAATAAAGAGGAAACATATGAAACAGTATCATGGAATTATATTAAGATGCATTGAAACAGGTTCTGTACTTTAACAAAACTGATCAATTTCTCTCTTGCAGAGCTCATGAAGGTTTCCCTGCAACAGACTCTACAAGCACGAGACACTCACACATTTCCTATGTACAGGTTGGGCCACACTTCATCCACTGGTGTGAGCTCCAGTGTGCAGGAATCCAAGATGTGCTCCAGCTCTTTAATAAGCACCAGGTCCTGTAGCTGGTTGCTCCCTGACATTCTCCCTGGACACGGAGTGCTCCTCTAACAGACCCCAACACTGCTCCTGCTGTCTGTGCCCACTGTCCCCTCACCCCCGAAGTCTGCAGCTCTGTGAGAGACGTGAGCAGGTGGTTGTTTGGATGCCGCTTGGCTCCAAAATTAGCACTCTGTGTTCATTGAGTTCCCTCTGACTGGATGTAGTTATTCAGTGTTACTTAATGTTGCTGTTGCATTGACTGGCCTGTTCACTGATGCCAAAGGTCCAGGGGGATGGGGACTGGGACTCTCTGTGTCACCACTGAGGTCAAAGGAGGGGAGGGGTGGACACAGTTGAATTGTTTAGTGTGTACATACAGTAAATGGTACAAATGGAGACAGTCTTGCATGGTGTAAATGAAGACATTGATGTCTGCCGACTAAGGGACAATTCTATGGATTTATTATTATGATGGGTTGTTCCTCAATTTGTTTCATTTTGCCTCATTCAACCCTTCGTCCTGCAGTTTCCGGTCCAGGGCTATAAGCTGTCGCAGGAAGCCTCTGTTGGGGAAAATCCAGCGCTTCTGCTGCACACACCGTGTAGAGGACAAAAGACTGAGGTGGTGATGAATCATCAGGTAGGCTAGGACCAAAGCAGCTGAGCGACTCACACCCACAGCACAGTGCACAAACACCTTTCCTGGAAATCACAAAAGACACAAACAAAGACACTGAAAATACAGGTAGCCCCACTGACTAACTGTTTCTATGTCACCATGTGTGGCAGCTTACGGTACCTCCCGATGTCAAAGCCTGGTGAATGAACTCAGCAGCAGGGTAGAAAAAAGGTGAAAGGTCAAATGTTGGCAGGTCGTTGGCTGGGACTCCGTAGTATTTCACTGTGGTGCCATAAAAATCATCGCTGCCCTTACAGCACAGTTTTCCATGCGCTGCATTCAGCACATGAGTGATGCCCAGCTGCCAGAGCCCGAGCTTGTCGTGAGACATAAACCTGACACAAATACCACATTTTATTTATGAATAAATAACAATTCAGACACACATATGTGAACTTAAATAAGGATGTGAAGGAATTTTCCTTCTTTATGCTAGAGGTAATAGTACACAGGGGATCCCCAGGCCACATTCGGGTCATTTATAAACCTAAAAGCATTAGATCATATATTGTCTCTTTCAGAGCAATAGTGCAGCTCTCTGTCTATTAGGATAACTGGTCAGGGCGCAGCGGTACTAATAAGGCGAGGCTGGCTTCATATCCGAGGAGACAAAGGTCAAGGGAGATAGACAACACTATGCTCCAGACTCCACACTGATATACTGGCTCCTCTTTGTGTCCTCCAAGGCAAGCAATGACAGTGGTTTGAAGTAACATACAACGTGACTTTCATTAATGTAGGTGAGCATAGTTTATTGTTTAGAATCCAATACCCAATGAAATATTCACACATCTCTAGCTGCATAGAGTTAAATACTCCTCTCCGGGAAGTAACCTTCAGAATTGGGTGGCAATACATAATGTTCACTTATACTGCTGTTCTCTATTCTCCTTGATAAAGCTTCAGTAAGTGCTTCTGCCTAAGACATCCAGGTCTCCTGAAACTTCACTCACAAGTCAGCCAGTTTCTATCACAAAGGATACTCACATGTCTCCCAGATACAGGTTCGGCCACACCTCATCTCCGTGGCGACAGGAGCGTGGAGCCGAATGTAATACCTCCTCCAGCTCCTGGAGAGACGGGATCTCCCACGTCCTCTTTGAATCCTCTGTCGCACATGTGCATGTTTCCTCTTCTTCTGGGTCTGTGTCGCTGACATTTCTCTGCTCAGAGTCTCGTGGATCACATCTCACTTCAGAGGCAGCACCACTGATTGGTTTTCTGTCAGACATTTCTAAGTTTAGAGGGTGTAAACTATTCTGTTATTCCCCTAAAACTAAATCACGCTGCTCTCTGTTGCTTTTGCTTTGGTTGCTGGCTGTCTCTGACTGTCAAAAACAGGTGGGGCAGTTTGGCACAGACTCCCTCAGTCAAACTCTCTCTCATGGAAATGTGTTTTTAATTACATTACTGGTTTGAAAACCACTGCTTGTGCTTTTATTTTTGTTCAAATTCAAACCAAATGCATGAAATCCACCTTTTTTTGGATTCTAGAGAAACACAACCTGTAAACTGATCCTAGTTTTTCCTAAATGTGGCCAGCAGATGTCAGTGTGCTTTAAGTAGCAGCCCTCCATGACGCCACCAGCTCTTCTTTGCTGGTGTTGTTCATTATTGTCTCTTCCTGTTTGGTGTTACCTAGTTGTCAGAAGCATGCTGGACATGAAATACTCCTGCCAGTTGAGACACAGACAGACAGCTCATCTACACCTACAGCACAGTGACAGTGGATTCTTGGTAAGAGAGGCAACTTCTGTTTAATATAATCTTTTAAAGTAAGTTTGAAACAGCTAAATGTACTTTCTGTGACTTGTTCTCCTTTCAACATGTACTTTCTACTTTTTGTTTATGTTAACAAAGTAATGTTTAAACTTTTCCACACCATCATCATGAGAATATGATTTCATCTCTGAGTTTATCTCATGTGGAAATATTTCAGTGGCGCACTGTGGCCCTGTGGTGAACAGACTATGAGCCCTTTGTCAAATTGTCTCTCTCTTACACACATACACACACACACACACACACACACACACACACACACACACACTGGTTTTCTCTCTCACAGCTGTGTGTCACTGCTCACTGTGACTCACTGTAAGCCAGCCAAACAAGCTGACATGGCACTTGTGAATCCCCAAGTAAAGCTTCAGGCAGAGATGTTGCCAGTAAACTCTAGAAGCTGGTTAAAAATAACTTATTTCTCCCTGAGCGAACAGAGCAGCAGCTACCCAGGTGAGTTACTTTAGGTTTCAGACAAGTAAATATTTGCTACTGATCAGTTGATTAGCTGAATCTGATAGTTATTGTCCTGTATGGATCCTTCACTGGCAGCCAGCCACCATATGATCTGCTTTATTGATGGTTTACATCAAACTGTAGTTGGTGTGATGATCATTGGGATCATTCCTGCTATTTCTGGAACAGTATGTTGGTATCAATAATGTGGTGTGCCTGGACATCTAATGAGTAGTAATGTGAGAACAACAAGAGAAACTTTCATATAGATTTTTAAGTAGTATCATGAAATCATAGTATTAAAATTTCAGTTTGGACTTTTATCACAACATTGACAATATTTTCAATAGAGCTGAAACAGTTAATTCATTAGCAGATTAACAGAAAATTGTTGAAGTCAAATGTCAAACGTGAGGATTAGCGCTGCAGCTAACAGTTATTTTCATTATCGATTAATCAGCTCATTATTATTTGATTCATCAATTAATCGTTCGTTCTATTAAATGTCAGAAAATAGTGAAAACTGTCACAGTTTCCTGGTCCAAGGTGACGTCTTCAAATGTCTTGTTCTGTCTGACCAATAGTCCAAAATCGGAAGATATGCAGTTTACTATCATGTAAGACAACAACAAGCTAATTATTCATTTCACTCTTGTGAGGATTTGTTGCTTTTCTTATTTTACATTACAGTACACTGAATATTTTGGGGTTTTGGACTGTTGGTTGGGGGAAAAAATTTTAATTTAAAGACGTCACCTTGGGCTCTAGGAAATTGTGATGGGAATTTTACACAATTTTCTTTTACACATTTTACAGGCCAAACAATCTATCAATTGAGCAGCATGTAGTTGCAGCCCTAAAATTGAAGTAGTTCCCAGACCCAGTACGTAATCACAGAAGAGACACAGTTCACCGGTCACACAGAGGTGAGCTGTTGTACTGAGTTAGGGTGAAAGGTAGGAATGATTTCCTAAAACGTTCTTTGCGGCAGCGGAGCTGAAGGAATCTGTTGGGAAATGAGCTCTGCTGTCTTTGTATTGTGTCATGGAGTGGGTGGGATGGATTGTCCATGATGGAGAGCAGCTTGTTCAGTGACCTCCTGCTCCTCACTGACTCAAACGTCTCCAGGTTTTGCCCAATGATAGTTCCAGCCTTGTGAATGAGTTTATTGATCCTGCTGGCACCAGTCTATAGCCTATTACTCTCAAGTTAATACCTCTCTTAAAACTTAGTGCTGGCTCATACATTACTGATAACTGAAAGCTGCTTACTTTTAATCGATTCAGCAGTTAACAGCAGTCCAGTCAGTACAGTCATGTTGGGTGAGCCTTGCAGACCTTTGGAGCAGTGGGGAGGACAGGGCGAGCAGAGCTGTGGTGAGCTTATCAGAGGGTCAAAGGGTAAAAAACGAGAAAAGGACAGAGCAAAGAAGAGTGTTTCATCAGTCTGTCTGGGAGAGGATCTTACTCACTCTGCTTGTTTTGTGTAAACTCTGGATGGTTAGTGACGCGCTTTTTATTATGAAATGACACCTGTGGAACAGAGAGGATGGTCACACTCAATTAGGTTGAATTCCTGTTTGTTTGTTTCGGTTTGACACATAAAACATAAGCCTGCTTTATGTGGATCAGTGCATACTTATACTGTAGGCCTCTGCTCTACTGTACAGCCACAGACCTGAACGCAGAGGATGTAATAGCACTAAGTAGCCTGCAGTGTGTGGTGCCGGGTCATGTCAAATAAGAGCACAAACAAGCTGCCCCACAGCAGATTACCTCTACGCTGACTGGGGTCCTGATTAGTCATAGTTTAACATTTCTGCCACATGCCTGCCTTCACAGTGTGTATTAATGACTGTATTTTAGTGCTGAAACAATTCTTTTAGTTATTTGTTAAGCAGAAGTGTATTTTTCTTGTGGTTTCAGCTGCTGAAATGTGAGGATTTGCTGCTTTTCTCTGTATTACATCATTTAGGACTACGACTAACTATTATTTTCATTGTCAATTAATCATTTAGTCTATGAGATGTCAGAAAATTGTGAAAAATGTCACTCATAATTTCCCAGATTCTTAGGTGATGTCTTCAAATGAAATACTTGTCCAACCAGCAGTCCAAAACCAAAAGATGTTTAGTTTGCCGTGACGCAGAAAAGAAAAGCAGAAATTTCTCACATTTGAGAAGATGGAACGAGAGATTGTTTGGAGTTTTTGCTTGAAAAATGACTGAAATGATGAATTGTTTATCAAAAATAGTTGCAGATAAATTTCCTGACGACTGACTAATATTGTAGATTTTATACCTTTTGGGTTTTAGGACTGCTGGACGAGATATCAGTTTGGGTGTTAGGGAACTGTGAAGGGCATTTTGACCAATTTTGACTGAATGATTATTAATCAATAACCAACAGTCCAGTCAATAATGAAAATAATCATTAATTGCAGCCTGTTAAAGAAATAACTGAAATCCTTTGTAGATATTTGGTGTTGTGGTGTGTTTAGTCGTATAGCGTGAGCTTGAAGAAATACAGAGTGGCTCTGAGTAAGTAACAGTGACAGTGCAGCTCATTTTAATAGAGTCGTTGTGATCAATAGCATGCAAATTGAATAGTAATGTCAGTGGGTGACTTTCAGGCAGTTTTGCATTCAAACAATAGGACTGACAGTGACAAAGACAGTGATGAAATCAGGAGGTGAAGCACAGTGGAGAAAGAAGTGGTACTCAATAATCAAAAGTTAATGATCAAGCCCTACATGACTTAACACTGTATATCTCTGTATCTGCAGTGGCATGACACTGTCAGAGGACAGTGCGAGTTCCTGGAGCTGTAAGCAGGTGGCCCAGTGGCTGCAGGAAGAAGGTTTCGGGGAGTATGTGGAGCTATTGTGCTACCAGCACCGCCTGGACGGCCCCAGCCTGCTGGCTCTGACTGAGGCCGACTTGCGCGGGCCTCCGCTGGGCCTCTCTGTGCTGGGAGACATCAAGAGGCTGACCATAGCCCTCCACCGGCTCCAGAGACAGAACCAGGCCCAGCTTGAGGAGCTGGGTCTCCGGCCTACAGACAATCTCCATGCTGGGCACTCGCTGGGCGCAGCAGGGCTCGAGTGGAGCTGTGACGGAGCCGACAGGAGGTACAACGGAGGTGAACGCTTGTGTAACGGGACTGAGCTGCGGCTGAGGAACGGTGATAGATCTGGATACGATTCAGGAGCGGCGCTGTGTCATATACACTCCAACGGGAGGTGTAGGCAGCACCTGGCTGGTAGATTGGACCCAGAGGTGTGGAAGACGGTCATCAGTTCCTTATATGTATTTTCTGTGTTTGGATTCACATCTTTTGTCATGGTCATCGTACATGAGCGTGTCCCGGACATGAGGACATACCCACCACTGCCTGACATATTTCTGGACAGGTATAAATGCATGTATCCACTGCATGTTGAGCAACTACCCAGGCTCCATAGTTCATGTACACTTTCTCCTGCACTCATATCTAATCTACATGCTGATACACATGTTTTTGTACTCTGACAGTGTTCCCAGAATCCCTTGGGCCTTTGCAATGGCTGAAGCCTGTGGCCTCATCCTGTGTTACATGTTTCTGTTGATCCTGCTCCTTCACAAACACAGGTAGTCCACAGTTCCAGCTATTCCCATCATTGATACAGTGTGTTATAATAATATGTGCAAATAGACAACATCACTGCTAAGACACATGGTATTTGTAATGAAGTGCTGGGCAAGGAATGAATTGTGAATGTCTGTCTCTATTTCAGGTCCATTCTCTTCAGACGGCTGTGTTCTTTGATGGGAACGGTGTTTTTGCTTCGTTGTTGCACCATGTTTGTCACCTCACTCTCTGTGCCTGGGCAGCACCTGAAGTGTGCCAGTAAGGTGGGAAGCACACATGAGATTATGAGATAGGGTTTGCCATTTTCAGGTCCGGAGTGGCCAGTAATTCTTGTTGCTGTTGGCAGCGTGACAGTGTTATTCTTGACTAAGCATTCCCGCTGTGATAACTGATGAACAGCTGCCACTGTGATTCACAGCATGCCTGTGATGGTGTGATTGTGTCTTTTGTTCCCCAGACATACGGCGACACCTTGGGAAAGATACAGAGGGCGCTAGCGATCTGGAGTGGATTTGGGATGACTCTGACAGGCGTCCAAACGTGTGGCGACTACATGTTCAGTGGACACACCGTTGTCATCACAATGCTCAACTTTTTTGTGACTGAATGTGAGTGTTGATACTTTTGTTTGCCTTCAGCCACAGAATGTATGACTTTAGAGTATGTGACCTTTTGTTAAAGGATAAAGCTTAACATTATTCTATATTTTTCTCATTGTCAACAAATCCCATGAAAAGATCAAAACTAATAATGTGTTAGTCCATCTCACAGTACTTTCTGACTTCACTCCCCTGTCTGTAGCTTTCAGTCCCAAGCCCATTGGTTCTTATTGAAGAAATCTTTCAAAATTGGGCACAAATGTATAGTTTCATTTTTAAGAAGGCTTGGTAATTTGCATAAACTGCTGGGCACTGTAGTTTTTAGCAACCGTTTATCCAAAAGAGCAAATAGTGCATTTGGTGGGGTACAGTTGGTGAACTACAGAGTATTTACAGTAGCAGGATGGTGAATGTAGGATTGACTCAAACAGTGCCCATGTTCGTCATAATGGAGGAGGACGTGTCACCCAGTACAACAGTGTGGCTCACTGATGTGTTCTTAACAGTGGAGCTCTGTCACTCAGAGCAATAAGCTGTATCAGACTTTGGTCATTTTTAGCAAACACTACTCGGACAGGAATAAATAGTGCTTTTGATGGGGACTACTTTCAGCTCCGGATTAATACGTATTTGCTGTGCAAGTTAGTATTTACAGCAGCTCGAGGGTGTAGTTTGGATTGATTCAACATAAATTACAGTGTTTGTGTTCAGCTTCCATGTTTATGATATATCAGGCTTTAGCTACATTAAGTAATACTTGTTAGTAGGATCAATTTACTGTTGGTTTTGCACTTTTCATGGGATTTGTTGACAATATGAAAAATATAGAATATCACTAGATTTATCCTTTTAATGATTCCTTTCAACTGCAGACACTCCACGAACCTGGAATCTGATTCACACCATCTCCTGGGTGTTAAACCTGTTTGGGATTTTCTTCATTCTGGCGGCTCACGAGCACTACTCCATCGACGTGTTCATCGCCTTCTACATCACCACCCGCCTCTTCCTCTACTACCACACCTTAGCCAACACCCGCGCCTACCAACACAGCCGGAGGGCGCGCATTTGGTTCCCCATGTTCTCCTTCTTTGAGTGCAATGTGAATGGGCCTGTCCCCAACCAGTATCACTGGCCCTTCAACAAACCTGCCTTCATGAAAACTCTGATTGGATAGAGTATACTTTCAAAGATCAGCGGCTGCAATGTACATGGACTGTATTATTAAAGTGAATGAGAATACTTTTTACTAAAAATGCTGCTTTTTATCTTTGGATGGTTCTAAGTTTATTATGTGTTTTCCCCCTCATTTGTTTAAGTGGCTGATCTTTATTTTGTTGACTAATCTCATGTTCAAAGGAATATTTTGACATTTTGGGAAATACGCTTATTTGCTATTGTTATCTAACTCTTACCAAGAAAGCGATTAAGTGTATTTCCCAAAATGTTGAACAATTCCTTTAAATGTATTCAGACACTTTCAAGTAAAACAAAGAAATGTGGTTTATTATGTGCCCTAAATGCTGCTGGTACTGATAATTTTCTTGGAGATTTATTTGCCTTTTAAATCAAATAATCACTTTCTTCATTCATGTTCCACTTTGGGGATGATTAAGGTTCACTAATGGTTTACTGTCTCACTCAGAATTTATAGTAGAGAAGTGATCAGGCTTCACACAGCTGTAATGCTGGTTGATACTGTAGCTGTCACTTTTTTGGGGAGTTGTCGAAGTGACAGTTCACAAGTTTTGCTGCCAAGAGATTTCACACCTGTTTGGAAACTTTTACCAAAGGAGCCATTATTTCCGTCAATGTGCAACAGGAAAAACACTTCCTGTTCTCTGCTGAAAGAGCTCTGTTTCAGTCACTGTTTTTTGTTTCTTTTTCATTTACACTTTATGAAGTGAACTCTACAGCTTTTGTTAATGTCACCACTGGGATAGTATAGCTTTCTACATTCACAGGTAAACTCAACATATCATTCATCATTCATTGTAATGTTCAGTTTTGTCCATCCGCCTTTAGTATGATTATTTCTTTATCCTAATTTGATACTGTGATATGTTTTTATTTCATTTTTTATAGATTGTTAATGATGAGTATAGAAATGTATGGAGCTGGATTTTGTTGAAGCTTTATTGTCCAGAGTTTTCCTCTGTTGCGCAGTACAGGACTTTTTGTTATTACAGCTCATGTCGAGCAGCTGGATGACAAAGGTATCAAAGTATATTGTTTACTATGTCATGGTTGATCCAAACTATATCTTTTTAATAATTGTTTACAATTTGTGGCTTTATTTGCAATGCAAGTAATCCATCTCTGCCTTTTGGCTCAGCAATAAAAGTTTACAGATAAGGAAATGTTTTTATATTTAAGATATTATACTGTTTCCTTGGCTAATTTTCCACTAATGTGTTTCTTTTTGCAGTTGAATAAAGTGCATTATAAATATTAAGCTTTCTTGTGAGTTAGTAAAAAGAATATGTAGTATCTAGCCTGGGTGAAAATGCCATGATTCAGCGAGGTGTGCCTTTAATATGCAAGAACACACAGCTGCTGCTCTTCCCCACCTTAAAACAAAATATTTGATAAGTCACATAACTATTCAAATATTATCATTAAAGATATGCAAAGGAGCACACCTTAGTATAAAGCTCCCATTAAAGTGTTCTCACACATCACCTTCCACTTCACATCTGAGAATGGTACGTATTTTAAACTTTACAATTAGGGAAGATGGGAATAAAGAAACTGTCTTTCTGTTATCTAAGGTCTTGAATTGTGGTTGAACTTTTTCATATATATTTCAAAAAAGTACAATATGAATTTAGATATGGATAGATAAAGACATCATTTCTGTCAGAGTGCACTTTATATTTTACTACCAAAATAAGGAAAATTTGAGTGCATAGTTAAGATTTACACTTCAAATTCCTGCAGGATTCAATTTTAGGCCCCACTGCACTAAAAATCCAAAAAATGTGTACATTATTAAATAATGTCAATTGTAATTCCTTCATGTGATGATTAAAATGATTACACAAATACAAATAGTGCAGATAAGATAACTGTGAATCTTTATAACTATTTTCTGCAGACTAAATTAAATAAATATAATTTTTACATACAATTTGTTGCAGACAAAATGTCCTTTGCATTGAAGTTTCTACATAAAAGTGCACTTTTGCAAAATACTGGATAATTTGGAATGATGACAAAACACCAAAAAAATACATGCAAATTGCTACAATGGGAAAACGTTTTTTCTTCCTTTGGGGCTTTTTAGTCTCGTTCGCATAATATGATTGGCTGTCATTTGTGTGACTGTTATGAGTGAATTAAACCTATCCACTTCCTTTCAACGTTTCGAAGAGCTTTAAAGGATATTTTAAGTGCATAAATAAACAGCAGAGACTATAAAACATGCCCCATGTTTTCAGGTGTCTTTTCTTTGCTCTTTCAGGCTTCTCTCCGTCTGTTTGTTTTTCTGCTGGGACTGGTTGTCCTGTGTTACTCTGACTGCTTCTTCAAGCAGTTAGTGATCAAAGATTTGAACAACCCTCCAGAAGGTCAGTCGAAATGATTACAATTGGAAGAGATTCAATATAACAGCAGTGTAGCAGCAGACCTGGTGGAATGGAAACTTTTCTCTGCTATGTTTGACAGAAGTTGGACAAATGAGCATTAATTTGTCCCTCTGAGCGTTCCAGTCAAACATACCATCCAGCTGTTGTGTGTTTACTTAACACCTGCCAACTCACTCAAAACTTGTCAAAACCACACCTATGTACACTCACACACAATCAGTCACTGCCACAAATTAATCATTATCAATATTTGATAAGAGGCTCGTCTGAACTGTGGTTTTGTTTCTTTACATGACAGGGTGTGTAGATGAGGATGGAAAGCAGCATGATTTTGGCTCTGAATGGGTGAGAGACTGCATGAAGTGCTTTTGTACAACGCAGGGCTTGAGCTGCTGTGGCACGTAAGATTTTCATTCTTTGATTTATCACATTACATATTTTATTTTCAGATAATCCTCTCTAAGGGACTGTATGAAAGTTATTGGGGTAGGGACAGGGGCTAAACCTTATGTTTTTACTTTTTTACAAAGCATGTCCCTTAGCATTATTCATATTTTCTTTTGATCCTCCCCTTGACCTAGAAAAAACCTGAAACACCCACCCCCCCAATATCTTAAAATAATATTTAAATGTATGAGATCAGATGTCCTGCATATGGCATAACACCTGATAACTGTTTCCTGCAGACAGCTGAGCCAAAGATCATACAGTCAAACATCAAATACAAGTTTATTACTGTGGAAAAATGGTTAAATGCTCATGCATTATAGAGGGAGACAGCTGTGTGCAGCGTGTTCTCTCACACTACGGAAATTTATGCACAGCCGATTTTGTTGGAAGCACAAGCTGAGTGTGTATAAAAAGTTTTAAAGTATCTCGGTTACAATTGGGCTAACTTTGGAAGAACGGACTATAACGTATGTGTGGTCGGATTGCCATGGATTGAAGAACACGTGAACTGATGAACTGATCATATTCATTGCCTCCTCATCCATCCTGACCTCCTCACCATAGATGGACTTTGTCGCTGTTTATATTACCTCACCTGGCTCTCTGCCAGAAAGCCTTGGAGGCCAACTTCTCCCATGTGCAGACAAACACTGTGACTACAAACTGTAATTGTAACCTCCAAAACTTTCAAATGTCAGCGATTAGTAAAACAAACAACATGTGATACTGAGCTTGGATTATTTTTATAGCCTAACTTTACATGAGACATGTATATTTACTGATTCTGCTTACTTTAATTATCCAGGGGGCATCAAGCTAGTGAAAATAATAGAAATAACATTCAATCAGTAACAAATAAAATAAATGTGTATTCTGTGCTTCACCAAACTGACTTATTGGTCTTATTAGCTACTAGTGATGGAGAAAATAAAGCTCTGAAACAGACACAGGATTGTTGTCCTCTGCATATGGAAAAGCACACCTTTATGATCCATTTTTTGCTAGGAAAGTCTGAAATAAAGTATTAATTTGAGGTGAAAAATAAATAAAATACCCTCCCCTGCCTGCTCTCCCACAAAAAGAAAGACTACTACAGTAGTACAGTCCCTAATTTGTGCAAAACCATTTTAAGAAGACCATTTTGATTTCTCTTTTCACCTTCTTTCTTTTTGTCTCTCAGGATCCCTGATGCAAGCACATTTGCCCTTCCTAAGGAGTGTGAGCTGGTTGTAAATAAGGAGACCTGCTCTGCCAAGGTGGTGCTGAAGTCAGACAAGACAAAAGAGTGTAACCCTGTCTGAACGCACTGCAGTCCAAACTGGCAATAGGTCTTTTCTGTGTTTCATATTTTATCAGCTAGTTGATGGTATGTACATACAGTAAATTACCAATAAACAAAGACTAATCAGCCTTGCTCTTTGTCTTACTTGTCATGTTTTAAATTTCACTACTGACAACAGCACTTACAGCAGGTGTCATTTTCAGGATGTAGTTAAAGGAATCCACCACTGTGTGACAGCAGAGCTCAGTGCTCAGAGGGTCTCTGGCACCCTAATAATAGGGGTGCTTCCCTCGCCGCTGTCTCTTGCAGAAACGTTTTGGTTGTTGTTCAGCTTCTTCTCCAACTCTCATCTCTGTGGATTCACACCTGCTCAGAGCCTCGTTGTAATCTTGGAATCACAGAGACACTCCACACAGCCACCACGTGAGTGCTTTATTTTTACACACAATAATGAGCTTTGTCAAGGAAAGTCAATGTCTTTTTTATTTAACCAGTTATAAAATTAATCCTGTGTTGTTTCTCCACTGTCAGCTTGTAGCTTAGTGTCCACAGATATGCAGGTGTGCTATATGTCAACAATTGCAAATGTTTTGAATGCACTGAAACAATAGCAGTCTACAGAAGGCATTTCTGAGAATGTGCATCCAATTTCAGTAGGAAAACTGGAAAAACAGGAGATCGGGGGGGAAATATGTACCTAATTTGCATTCATGTTTCATATACTGTATGGAAATGTGGAAAAAACCCATCTCATGCCAGTATTCATACTGATAATACCTTGGAACGTATCATCCACAATTGGGTTATACATTACAGAGAATAATGAGAATAATGAGGCTCAGGTCATCATGTCAGGTTGAGCCCACTATAGTGCCTGCTGTCTGTTATCCTGCTCCTCCACATCAGGAGGCAGATGGAAAAGAAAACTGTTTCTGAATAGTCCTATTGACTGAGCATGTATATGGAAATACTGTTTTGGTGTTTTGGATGAATTCACTGATGGATTCCAGTAAGTAGTAATATTCACTGGTGGTCTGGTGTAAAGCTGTAATAAAAAAAGGAATTCATTTTTAGAAATGTAATAAGAGGGGGGAAAAATCAACACTAAAAATACAGTAAGCATCTTGTAAGATACACAATTTATATGAATAGATATGAATCACTGCACAGAGGGGTAATTTAGAGGTTGGGCCTTTTTCTTCTATTCTTTGTTTATCTGTCAAGCACATATGTGCAAGCTGTCTCCTTGTGATTTTTATTTTCACACACATTTATTTACAGTATAATTGTCTAATTCTTTACAAACTAAAAAGCACTTAAAATGATACCTTTACATTTTAGTCGAACTCGTGAAGTTTCCAAACATAAAGAAAAAATATTTATTTAACGAATTTAAAGGGAACTTCTACGGAATGCAATGGTGCAGTCATAAATAAACACGCCATCTTAATATTGCATGATGTTGCTTCAGAGAATTGTTGGCAGATGTGTGAAATTGTCGTGCAGTGTGACAAATCTGAAGCTACTACAGAAGAAATTTGAGAGAAACATTGATGACAATGTAGGTGAAAAGGTGAATAAAAGAAAACTAATTGTTGCACACTACTGCCTTCAGAAAAATACAAAAGAGAGAATCAAGGTGAATCTGGTTCATGGAAAATGACAGTCAGCCATTCTCTCATTTCCCTGTCAGAGAACACTATATTTTCTCAGAGATGGAGGACAAGTCACTGAGGCAGAAAAGAAGACTATGATAGACAGAGCGGTGGCAGGTCACAGTGTTCCTTATCCTGCAGAGATTTTGCTCTCTAACTACTTGATGGATGTGCATCCTACAGTGTCACATCATTGTAACATGACAGGTTCAAATTTGCCCATTAATGGGACATTTTTCCTCTTTTTCCCTGCTGGTGTTTATGGCTCCTCCCCTCTGTTACAGCTGTTTGTTACATCTGGTTACTGGTGACATTACAGTTGCCTTTCCTCCCTGAACAAAGGATGATCAATGCTGTGCCATCCTGCCTGCAGCTCACTCAACACACTGACAGAGTAGGTTAGTAATGATGCAGTGTGAAGTGACTGATAGCCAAGTGTGTGTGCCGTTAATGGAAAATGACAGGCTCATTTTCTTTGCCATGCTGGTTTTCACAGCACATGGCAGAGGTTTCAGGGAAGAGAGCTACAGTCCATTTTTAGGATTCTGACAATGTCATGCCCTTTCACTTTGGCATACTACATCATTTATTGTGTACTTAGAAGACACAATAGAAGTCTCTGTTCAAATGTATGCATAGTAATTTTATTGTCATTAAGCTGTTATGTTCAGTCTTGAAACCTGACTGGAGGATTCATTTGTGGGAGGAGAACTGACAAGTCTGAGATCTTAAGATGGGTAAAGAAGCAGAGAAAAAAGAGTGGTTGTTAAGACCAAGAACTGAAACTACTCTGTGCAACTGCAGTATTGCTCAGTACAAAATGCTGAAACTACGGCAAAAACATTCCCTTGTGTACATTATAATCACCTTCTGTACCTTAAGTGTATTTTGTGGACAATCAACACACAAAATTACACCAACTAAAAGTAAACAAGACTTAGTTTACAGCCATGTTAGTGGCTCTTTGAGGCTGTGCTTAGGTCAGCTAACATCAGCATGGCAACATGCTCACAATGACAATGCTAACATGCAGATGATTAACATGTTCATTAACATCTTAATTTAGTGTGTTAGCATGCTAATATTTGCTAATTAGCACGAAGCACAAAGTCTAGCTGAGGCTGATGGGAATGTCATTCGTTTTGAAGGTATTTGGCCATAAACCAAAGTATTGGACAAATTGAAATTTAATTAAAATACTGACCTCATGGTGGCACTAAAGGAGAAGTCAGGGGATCACCAAAGTCATTACAATTTATCCTGAGGGGTATGGAATCATAGGAGTGCCACAAAAAAGAATAAATCTGGGAAAGAATAAGACAATAAATGTGGAAATATAAAGAGAAATAAATAAAAGAATAAATAAATGTGGATATATAAAGACAAATAATTCTTTTTCCTTTTGCTTTTGCTTTTCCCCTTTTACTTTTGCCTTTTCATTATTGCTTTTGCTTTTCCCACATTGCTTTTGCTNGTACGCCGCCAGGACCCTGAGGCGTGCAGGAAGGATTGTGGCTGACCCCTCCCACCCCGGTCACAAACTCTTTGAAACACTCCCATCCGGCAGGAGGCTGCGGTCCATCAGGACCAAAACCTCACGCCACAAGAACAGTTTCTGAAGGATTGTAGTGTGCAAAACTGTAACGACTCCCAACTTTAACTTTAAATTTCGGGGTTATTAAAATATAGTAATATGTGATTCTTCGTGAGACATATACGCCGAGTTTAGCTGAAGATGCAGTCACCTAATAAAATGTTTAGTTTTTTCCTAGTCATCATGTATTTTTAACTTTAACATAGATTACTTGAAATTATGGCATATTTCTAAATGGAGTTTGGTGTGAAGTGGTCAGTTGAGTAACGCACACAAAACATGTTCGGTCACAGCCGCTACTTCACTAATGGCAGCCGGCAGGTATCGCTCTATGGAATCACAGGAGTGCCGCAAAAAAGAATAAATCTGGGAAAGAATAAGACAATAAATGTGGAAATATAAAGAGAAATAAATAAAGAATAAATAAATGTGGAAATATAAAGACAAATAATTATGTTTCCTTTTGCCCTTTTTCTTTTGTTTTACCCTTTTGCTTTTGCTATTCCTCTTTTGCTTTTGCCTTTTCATTATTGCTTTTGCTTTTCCCACATTGCTTTTGCTATTACTTGAAGGGCCAAGCTGTCAATCAACTGGCTTTGGGCGGGCCTTCCTGCCCAGGCTGAGTAATCAATTCATGCACACATGAACTCCCTTCTGCCGCGACCAGTTGGGTTGAGAGAGAGCAGAGGGAGAGATAGATAGAGAGAGAGCGAGCAGGAGGAAAGCGAACATACACTAGCGCAGACAACAGAAAGTAGACACTCATGCACAGTGTGAATGGTTAGTTTGAATCGGGGAAGGAAACATCACGGCAGAAGTGGAGCAAGATTTAAGGAGAGGTGTCCTACAAGTTCTTCTAACACTTGCTCAGTATGTGGAGGAACATTTCAAACCAGACTATGTTCTGAGGATGGTGGAAGATGTCATGGAGAGTCTTGGGCAAATGTCTGCGCTGACTAATACATACACTGACAGACATGACAGCCGTTGCCACTGTTGCAGATTATGGCATGTAGGAAAAAAATTAGAAATGGACCTCTCCATGCAGATGACCAGATAATGGGCGGAACACCGGGGCACACATTAGGAAGCAAATAATTTTCCCCTTTTCTAAACGCTTCCTGCGCACACAAATGTCTAAAAATATCTGTGACATTCTTTTGTATTTATTTACAGATTCTTTGCACTAATCGCGTGTTACGCTTGGATCAGGTTACTTTCGCTTTGGGGATTTTAAGACTACATTATTCTACAGCTACACAGATTCGTAAATGCATGCTGCGTTTAAGTGCTGGTGGAAAACTGGGACATCTGGGCTTTTGGTGAATTTGTGATGAATTTCAAAGTGGGAAAGACGTTTTTCCAAAAATAGATACAGGCATCGACACAGTCACCTATGCCGCAGCCCTCGCTTTAAGCGTCCTGAGATCGCCATCGCAACCTGAGCCTCACGCACAGGAATATCACCAGTTAATTCAACACCAGTTAAACCGGAACACACGTTTAGTCTGGTTTGAAATGTTCCTCCACATACTGAGCAAGTGTTAAAAGAACTTGTTGGACACCTCTCCTTAAATCTTGCTCCACTTCTGCCGTGATGTTTCCTNTTACGCTCGGATCAGGTTACTTTCGCTTTGGGGATTTTAAGACTACATTATTCTCCAGCTACACAGATTCGTAAATGCATGCTGCGTTTAAGTGCTGGTGGAAAACTGGGACATCTGGGCTTTTGGCGAATTTGTGATTAATTTGGGAAAGACGTTTTTCCAAAAATAGATACAGGCATCGACACAGTCACCTATGCCGCAGCCCTCGCTTTAATTGAAACACCCAACCACCAACCTGGCTTGTAGCTGATTTCCATCCTGTTCTGTTTCTTTTGTACTCACTCAACATTCCCTGGTTAAAAAGAGATTAGAAGAATTGAAGTTAGTCTGTGCATGGACTACTTAAGGAAAAATGCAGCACTTGGTAGAAACACAGACAACATGTAAACTCAGTGTGTGTACTTGAATCCCCACTCCTCTCCCCCAGCAAACACACATCTAGCCGCCCTTTTGAGAACATATGTAGGACAAGAGAACGTCAATCATATTCTTAATAATGGGAGGTAGTGGGTGGAGGCTGTGCGGCAGGTGGTGGGCCAGGCTCATCTCCCAGGCATCCACCAGACGGACATTTAAACCTTTGAACATGACTCTGAGCACCTTGTCACGCTGCAGAGAGTACCAGTCGCTGTTGGTTAGCGTCTCATAAAGCGTC